>JACXGI010003957.1:19296-57876 GCA_016801175.1 Esox masquinongy
TCCTCCCGTGTAGTTCTGGGCTGATTCCTCACCGTTCTCATGATCATTGCAACTCCACGAGGTGAGATCTTGCATGGAGCCCCAGACCGAGGGAGATTGACAGTTCTTTTGTGTTTCTTCCATTTGCGAATAATCACACCAACTGTTGTCACCTTCTCACCAAGCTGCTTGGCGATGGTCTTGTAGCCCATTCCAGCCTCGTGTAGGTCTACAATCTTGTCCCTCACATCCTTGGACAGCTCTTTGTTCTTGGCCATGGTGGAGAGTTTAGAATCTGATTGATTGATTGCTTCTGTAGACAGGTGTCTTTTATACAGGTAACAAGCTGAGATTAGGAGCACTCCCTTTAAGAGTGTGCTCCTAATCTCAGCTCATTACCTGTATAAAAGACACCTGGGAGCCAGAAATCTTTCTGTTTGAGAGGGGATGAAATACTTATTTCACTCATTAAAATGCAAATCAATTTATAACATTTTTGACATGCGTTTTTCTGGATTTTGTTGTTGTTATTCTGTCTCTCACTGTTCAAATAAACCTACCATTAAAATTATAGACTGATCATTTCTTTGTCAGTGGGCAAACGTACAAAATCAGGGGATCAAATAATTTTTTCCCCTCACTGTACTTCTAAACAGGGACTCATTCAGACCCAGGACACCAAGTGAGTGGCGTTAAGCACCATTTTGAAGCAAAAACACAAGTGTTTTAGCCCATCCAGGACAAGATTTGAGTAGCCCTTAAATCAACATGAGGAACTACGCTGACTCCGTACATAATATTTCCACCTGCAACATTCCACACCTGTCTCCTGAACTCGGCTCAGGTCACATTACCTGAGGGTGTGTTCCGCCGCCTCTACCTTGCTGAGGCCAGCCTGGTGAGGCTGAAAGAACAACCTGTTCATGTTGGCCAGCTCCACTTTGTCATAATCAAAAAGGAGGAGCTGTGCAAAGAGACAATCCACAGGAAGGCAAGTTGATGGACATGGTCAATTCAAAGCGTACATTTTAAACAAATGATGAAAATAAATGTTACTGTAGTAAAGGAAAAGCTTTTATTACCTTACCAATGCCACATCTTGTGAGCATTTCTGCAGTCACGCTGCCGACTCCTCCAACACCAACCACAGCTACTGTGAACGTCCGGATTTTCTGTTTAACAGTCAGATGGAAACGCATTTACAGTTTATTCAAATTTGATCTGTTTAAGGTGGAAGCATTCTGAAAATCCACTAACAACAAAGTTTTCTGGAAAGCTTGAGAATATTGAGGAATACTAAATTGTACCACTTCAATATGTCAGATAACAATATCACATGGCATTGCATCTTACCTCGTAATCCTCAACAATACCCATTCGCTTCAAAGCCATCAGACGACTGTAGGGTAAGAACATGTTGAGGTAAGCACTTTCACCATAGGAGATGTGCCGGCCATTATTTCTGGGGTGTTGACCATATCAGGTAGCTGCTAACTTTAGCTATGTATTCATTATAACAAATGACTCCATTCGCCGAACCACGATTTTTACAGCTAACATACCTGTAAGGGTTTGAATCCACTACTTCAGCACTCATTTTCTCGATCCTTGTTCTCTGATGAGGTTGGTTGTTGTCAGCAGGTTGTTCCGCACACATCGCGGTGCATCGCTTTTGCTTACACTTGATCAACTCATTCTCCAACTCCCTCACTCGCAGCTTCAGTTCTTCGATCGAGGTCATGTTTCAATAAGGAATAAGGCACAATAGTACGATGTTCAAATGTAAAATGTCTAGATTGCAAACCTAGACGATTAAAGACTACAAGGGATGGATGGAAGTACACGTCTACACAGCTCAAATCAGCTGGCAGCCTGAGTTTCTGTAAATACTGTCCTGACGGAAACAAGGTGCAGGGAGTAAAGAGGTTCCTAAACGATCGCCATGGCATCTGAAATTCCTTCCATCGCTTAGTAGCAGATGTATTCTTCTACAGATTAGTGAAATTAGCACGGTCGCAGTTGCAGTGAGCTTTAGTACAAATATTTGATTTGCGCAATGTTTGGTTGGTAAAACAAGACAGCTCGTGCACAAGAAGCATTGAGACTATCCCGCATATAAAAGATTAGTTATTTCCTTTCACTTTCCGTCTTTTACGTTTGCTTTTGCAAATCATTAATCCACATTGTAATATGGAAGAAACAACTCTTGTTCGGGAACAGCACAGGTTTAACGCTGTCAATCTTCAGCGATATCTGTCAGGAAAGACACAAGGTGTGTCCAACAATGACTCGTTCGCTGTCAGACAATACAGGTAAACCAATCTTGTGTCTTCTATAGAAATGTGTATTTTAACAAGTGAATGAGTCAAAGTCAATGTCTTCTGTGTTCCTTCATTTCAGTGCTGGACAGTCCAACCCAACTTTCCTTATTCAGACGCCTTCTAAAAGCTATGTCCTGAGAAAGAAACCTCCCGGTATCCTGCTTCCAGGGGCTCACAAGGTATATGCTGCAGAAACCACCATTTTTTTCAATTGAGTTAGAAGAAAAAGGGTGTTCAAATATAGAGGTTTTTTTGCTCTATAATGTGTCCAGTAGAGGGAGACACACTAGGCTCAATTGCTTTTGGTTTTTACCATTATTTATTTACATATTAAACATTCTTCAGAATGATTTACATTTCTCCCTTGTCATTTGTGTGCTGAGGTGGACAGGGAATATCGGGTGCAGAAAGCACTATTCTCTGCTGGCTTTCCAGTACCCCAGCCATTAATACACTGCACTGATGCCAGTGTGATCGGAACTGAGTTCTACCTGATGGAGCATGTACAGGTAGATCGCTACTTGCAGTTTACTATTTTGCAAGCCTAGAAATGCTCTGTCGATCCGTAGTATTAGTTACACTTATACTCGGTGGAATTTAGTTCCAGTACATTGAGGATGATGTCATTTTTTGCCACTCTGTGACTTAGGGACGAATTTTCCGGGATCTGAGGCTCCCGGGTTTGAGTGCCCCTGAGAGGGCAGCACTGTATGTGGCGGCAGTGGAGGTCCTGGCCCGTCTTCACTCACTGGACCTTGCCTCACTGAACCTAGAGGGTTATGGGAAAGGGCCTGGCTACTGCAAAAGACAGGTTGATGATGGGTAGTAATTATTCTCATTTTCTCATGTCACTCCCAAACGATTAACGATCGGTTATTTCGAAAAGGTTTATTGTCATTTTCAACCATGCTGTTGACTGGGTCGTTAAAGGAAAAAATCAATAGGACTAGGGCTGGGCGATATCAACAAAATGCAGTATCGCGATAAGTGGATCCAATTACCTCGATAACAATATATATTGTTATTGAGGTACTTGATGTTAATTACACTAATTTAGTTGGCAGAATGTCTAAACTACATTGGAATATGGCACAATTGTGCTCAGCCTTTTTTAAGTAGCCTTTTTAAGTAGAAACGCTATTATACCTCAGTTAACCCAGAAATTCTGAGTTTGAAAGTTAGAGGACTTGATGACATGGGGCACAAATCGGCAGTACATGACACATTTTCAGGGACCCATTTTGGCTTGACAGCACCAAATTTACAGCTAGAGGCCATAAATCCCAGAATGCATCTCTAACAAGATTATACAGCATTAATGGGACATAAACAATATAACATGCTCAAAGTTCATAACTAAAGCGCTGAGTACTTCTGTTCATTACCTTAAAGGTGTATACCTGGACAAAGCAGTACAGAGCAGCCGCCCACAAAGATATCCCAGTGATGGATAAGCTTTCTGATTGGCTGTTGAGCAACTTGCCCACCAATGACAATGAAGTTGCCCTTGTCCATGGGGATTTTCGAGTGGACAACCTGATATTCCATTCTACTGAGGTAGGTTTTTGTGGGCCTTTGTCTGTTTCAGAGTACAGGTCTGGGATCAGATTAGCCTTTTAGAGCAGTATGATCACTTGGAGACTGGTACCTGATCCTAGAACAGGTACTTTGAGTAACGTTATGAAAATGAACATTCGTCTCTTTGGATTTAGAGGGGTAACTTGGTACAGGAAATTCCTTGCATATATACTTTCCAGGCACGTGTTGTGGCTGTGTTGGATTGGGAGCTCTCCACCACTGGCCAGCCAATGGCAGACCTGGCCTACTTCCTGATGCCAAACTATTGGCCCAGTAGTCTCAACCTCCTCAGCAGCATGGGTAGCCTGAAGGGTGTGGACGGTATGACCTCTGACCTCATGTCTGACACTGTTAAGATGTTGTTGTTTTTTACTGTTATTTAACAAGTTAAGTTGCCTGACAGCACATTCTCATTCGGAATGACGATCTGGCAGAAAACCTTCAGTTGCAAGACAAAATCATAGCGGTAGGACAGATCTTAGATCGGCTTACCCACTCTTGACCCTACATTCATTTAATGTAATTGATCCGGGCTTTACCTTACAGTTTGATAGAGCGTAAGTTAAAGCCCGGATTCATTTTATCTGTCCAAAAATAAGTTATTCTTTTACTGCAACACTGTTGAATTTCTCTTGCTCACCTCCAGTATCTGTGATTTTCTTTTTGGCAAGGTGTGCCGTCTCCTGAAGACCTAATCACTATCTACTGCCGCTGCCGGAGTATCCCATCTTCTCTGCCTCAGCTCAACTTCTACCTGGCCCTGTCTATCTTTAAGATGGCTGGGATTGCTCAAGTTAGTCTCTCTCTGTCTCTCTCACACACTCGTCAAACCCAGCTATATAAATCAGCACATAAAAAAGTAGTGCTTCTAAAAATCATATTTTTTTAGCCCAGGGCAGTGGCGTCGTTAGGCCTGGGCATCCAGAGCTATAGCCCCGGATCTCAAATTGACCAAAAAAAATAGCCCCTGATCTATTCATCTATAATTCCGATCGCGCATTATGACAATGTGGACATGTAGTCCGCTAGCGTGTACATGGAAATTTTCCGCATGTACATTCGAAACCCTGTACTTTCTGTCCCGGGCGGGGCGGGGTGTGGGCTAAGCCCCGAATGTATTGTGATCCTAGCGACGCCTCTGGCCCAGGGGAGGGCAATGCAATTGTTATTAATCCAATATGGCTACCTGGTTGTCTTGTCGTGCTCTAGATACTGCTTCTAGTGGCTTGGTTGTTTGTGAACACAATCCTAATCCCATCCCATATTATACATCTTATATTATACGTCCCCAGATGGATAGTAAAACCAGGATAACACATGCAGAGACTGTGAATAAGCAGTATGCACCGTTTCACTAAAAGCACATGTTCGCAAATGCCCTTAATGATGGCCATTGCAATGCCAGATAGACCGGTGTAAATGAAAGAACACACAAACACACACACACACACAGTGTAGCAATTTTCCTTTATCTCCCTGTGTAAGAACGTAATGTAAGCTCACTCCACAGCTTGCTTGAAATGCCGCTAGCGGTCGCCACATTGTCAAGGGTTTGTTCACGTGTGTTTTTGATGAGGGGGACTGGTTCAGTCCCCATTCCGGGCAGACGGACTGTCAGTGGGAAAAGCTACACGGTTAGCAGGTGTACGTCAATGTTGCTTTCGACAGCTTGTCATTTCTTTGGGTCTGTTCCGCTGAAGAGGCAGCTAATGAGCTCAATCTATATTCCCAGGTCCACATTCTCATCTAATCAATCTCATCTTGCCCCACACATATGGACACACTTGTCTGCTTTCATTATGTTTGTCTGTACCTGAACAAAGCAGACCAAAGCAGACTTCTGATGTGTGGTCTGTAAAGACGAGTGGGTGAATCATAAGTCTGTTATCATTCATCAGCTTTCACCTGTCTCTGACCCCAAATAGAAAATGGATGTCATGTTTTTCCCTTTAACGCTGATAACACTACGGATTGTTGGTTTACAGATAAAAGACTTCTGAGTAATCACTGAGTTTACGTTCCATTTAGTACTTTTTTCACCTTTTTTTTAGGGGATCCATGCACGCCACCTCCTGGGCAATGCCAGCGCTCCGAACGCGGACCAGTTTGGCCAGAGTGTAGAGCCACTGGCTCAGGTTGGGTTGCAGATTGCAGAGAGGTACGTTGCTTCACCTGCTACTAAAATGGCAGCCTATCATCTCACAGTATTGTCTATGTACGTGAATTGTAAATGATTGTGTCTGTATCAAGCGTCGACATTAGCTTATGCCTACTTGCTAATTTTGACTTATTGTGACAACACCCTCTGGGCTGCAGTGTGGCTGGCCAGGATGTTCTGGGCAGCCCCAGCTGGAGTTGTCAAGGTCGCCGTCTACAGAGTTAAAGATACACATTGGGATGTCAGCTCTAGCATGGATTTTGGTTTTGTTTTACGTCAAAACGGAAAAGTCCCCACTTTCACTCTCCTGACAAGGGATCCTCCTCATATATATTCTTTATTTTATGCTTGGGCTTCCTGTTTTTGTTCGTTATCAACTCCCTCTCAGCTGCTGTGTTTTCAGGGCCTTCTGTACTATAGTGGCAATGGGAGTTTCCAGTTACACCGAATGTAATGTACAGTCAACTCAACAAGTATTGGCACCCTTCATGAAACTGAGCAAAAGTTCATGGAATAAAACAAACCACATAAACAATGAGTCCTATTTTGACTCTAACATGAATTAAATTTATTTCAACCTAGTCATTTCTCAAACACAGAACTTCTTATTGAGTAGTATGTTATTTTCTGCAAAACATGTTTTAAAACTATTGGCACCAGGTGGTCTATACACCAGAATGGTTGATTCTCGATTAAGTTAGTAGGTTAAATGAAGCACAAATTGGTTTATCCCACAACTCGTGCGTGCAGCTATATTTAAAAGGTCCTCATGATGATGACAGAAAATGGGATGTCCATCACAGGAAGTAAAAAAGAGAGATCACTATCTTTTAGTAGTGCAATAATTTATTGCAATAAATGATTGTTACCGCCTACAATGATCATGTAGATATTTTCTCCAAAATAATTTCTATGATGTTCTTTATTATTTAGGCCTTAGATGGTCACTAGAAATATTCAAGCATCCTTGTGGTCCACGAGGAGGAAGCAAAATGCTCCTGTACTTCACTCTGAGGCCAGTTGTGATTTTAAAACAGTTACAGGATTAAATAGAATACCTACTCATTCAATGATATTTCTTTAGTTTTAATATTTTCCACATTGTAGAATAATAGTGAAGACATCACATTTGAAATATCACTTGGAATCATGTAGTTACCAAAAAAGTGTTGAACAAATAATATATATAATATTTTAGATTCTTCTAAGTAGGAACACTTTCGCCTTGACATTCTTGGCAGCTTCATGAGGTAGTCACCTGGAACACTTTTCCAACAGTCTTGAAGTAGTTTCCACATATGCTGAGCACTTGTTGGCTGCTTTTCCTTCACTGTGGTCCAACTCATCCCAAACCATCTCAAATGGGTTTAGGTCGGGTGATTGTGGAGGCCAGGTCATCTGATGTTGAGGTCGGGTGATTGTGGAGGCCAGGTCATCTGATGTTGAGGTCGGGTGATTGTGGAGGCCAGGTCATCTGATGTTGAGGTCGGGTGATTGTGGAGGCCAGGTCATCTGATGTTGAGGTCGGGTGATGGTGGAGGCCAGGTCATCTGATGCAGCACCATCACTCTCCGTCTTGGTCAAATAACTCTTACACGGCCTGGAGTTTTGTTTGGGGTCATTATCCTGTTGAAAAACAAACGATGGTCGCGCTATGTGCAAACCTGATTGGATGGCGTATCACTGCAGAATGCCGAGGTAGCCATAGTGGTTGAGTGTGCCGTGAATTGTAAATAAATCACACACAGTCACCAGCCAAGCACCTCCACACCACTTCCATCTCACCACCTTCTCCATGCTTCACATCATGCTGCATCTCAAAATATATTTGCATCTGTTTAACGTTTTTCAGTTGCTAGATGATTCCATGTGTTATTTCATAGTTTTGATATCTTCACTATTATTCCACAATGTGGAAAATTAAAACTAATGGAATACCCTTGAATGAGTAGTTTGTCCAAACTTTTGACGGATTCTGTAATGTGGTCATGTGATGGATCAGCAACATTTTAGCTACTCCACAGTACTAAATAACAGTGAGAAGAGGGAAGCCTTTTCAGAATACAAATATTATAAAATCTTTGCAACAACGCAGTAAATTTGTATATACTGAGACGGGGGGAAATGTGCCAAAGGAATTTATAGCAATTTCTGTGTTTGTTCTTACTACATAGAGTTATGTTTGGGACAAATACAACACAACACATCTCTGAGTAGCACTCCATCATATTTTCAAGCATGGTGGTGGCTGTAACATATGCTTGATATTGGCTGGGACTAGGGAGTTTTCAGGATGAAAAGCGACAAGATGGATCTGTGGGCATTCTCTGCCAAAGGCTTAGAGGAAAACCTGCTTTGTGGCCTCTCCCAGTGACATAGAATTTACCTTTCAGGAGAACATTAAAAATAAGGAAAAATCAACGCTGGAATTCTTTACAAGATGGTCAATGTACCTTAGTTACTGCTTTGATTAAATCTGCTTGACAATGCCGACTTACAACAAACATCTTGACAGATGAATAATGGGCTCTGTCAGGTGTGCAAAGACATGTACCCAAAAAGACTTACAGCTGCAATCACTGCCAAAAGCATGAAGTACATTTTTCATCCACTCTTCATTACAGACTATTTTGTGTAGATCGAGGACAAAATATGACCGTAAAATCAATTGTAGTCCCTTTTAGCGAAATACTTACAATGTTCACCCTGCGTGCGTGTGTGTGCGGGTGTGTGCGTGGCACAATCTGTACGTAAAGTCACGGTAAAATAATCATATGCTATGTGTACGTGTCTGACTGTAGCCGCTCCGAGTCAGTCCCAGCGGATGCCAGACTGTTTCTCCAGACAGCCAAAGGTCAGGCTGTTCACCAGCAGGTCATGGATTTCATGAAACAACACGTCCTTCCTGCTCAACAGGTCAGTTCAAAGCAAAGCAGAGAGCTGTGGGGAACATGCTTTTGTTTGGCTGGATGAGTCAGAGTGTGTATCAGGTTCATGATGAACAGGGGGAGAGAGGTGGTGGGCGGATCAATGCAGGATGCACACATCAACAAACACAGGCATAGTTAATGGTGTCAGAGAACAGCTGAGACTCATTCAGGGGAATCAATTATGAACACAACACAGGCTTGTGCACGATTCAACGATTCCACGTCCCGCTTGAGATGGATGTCTGCCAGTACTCCATTAAACATTCCCATCCAAATGTATTGAAATGTGCAGCTTATTCACCGGTGGATGACTGTTCTCCCCCCCCCACCCCCCCAGGAAGTGGCAGATTACTACTCCAAACACGCCCACTCGCCCCAGAGATGGCACACACCACAAGTGATCGAGGATCTGAAGGTACAGAAGGATGTGAGAGATTTGCTGCAGTTATTTTTCAGGATGGGGTAACTGGTAGTGGTCAGGGCATCTGACCAGTAACCAAATGGTTGCTAGATCAAATCCCCATGCCTTCAAAGTGAAATATCTATTTTTCTGCCCTTGCCCATCAATCCTTATTTCGTCCTTATATCGTACAACACTTGGATATGTGAAAACTACATTTCCAATTCACATGTGTATAATACACCTTCTACATATGTGAAATAAACGCATACTGTATTATTATGGAGTAGCCTGAGGCACTTTCTGTTTGACTGTCATGCCAACTCCTTGTCAATAATTGATTGTGTTGGGAGGAAAATCCATACAGCTACATTTTGGAAGATTCATTTTGGGGGTAAGGGGGACGTACAGCTTACATGACCTCTAAACACCACCAGTTTACAGGTATCCTAGGTCCAGATTGATTAGCCAACTATACTGCTCATTTTCAAACTTTCTGACACCACAAGATTAGAATAAGTTAGTTATGATAGTCTGGTGCCGATAAAATATGAAATATAGAAAATTCTATATGTTTTACAGTGTGATTCAGTGATTTAATTGCAATTTCATGTTCTAAACATATATCTCCAAAAATGTCTGCTTGCAGATATTGGAGGAACCAACTCATTTATTTTTCTGTAATGGTTGAAATAAAAGTGCCAAAACAAATTCCCTATTTTAAAAGGTGTTGAAGGTTTAGAGGAGAAAAATTGGTGTTCTGGTAATGGTACAGCTAACTAGCAGAGGGATAATATTTTTATATTGTCAAAACTTTACGATATACAGTGAGGGAAAAAATTATTTGATACCCTGCTGATTTTGTACGTTTGCCCACTGACAAAGAAATGATGAGTCTATAACTTTAATGGTAGGTTTATTTGAACAGTGAGAGACAGAATAACAACAAAAAAATCCAGAAAAATGCATGTCAAAAATGTTATAAATTGATTTGCATTTTAATGAGTGAAATAAGTATTTCATCCCCTCTCAATCAGAAAGATTTCTGGCTCCCAGGTGTCTTTTATACAGGTAACGAGCTGAGATTAGAGCACACTCTTAAAGGGAGTGCTCCTAATCGCAGCTTGTTACCTGTATAAAAGACACCTGTCCACAGAAGCAATCAATCAATCAATCAATCAGATTCCAAACTCTACACCATGGCCAAGAACAAAGAGCTGTCCAAGGATGTGAGGGACAAGACTGTAGACCTACACGAGGCTGGAATGGGCTACAAGACCATCGCCAAGCAGCTTGGTGAGAAGGTGACAACAGTTGGTGCGATTATTCGCAAATGGAAGAAACACAAAAGAACTGTCAATCTCCCTCGGTCTGGAGTTGCAGTGATCATGAGAACGGTGAGGAATCAGCCCAGAACTACACGGGAGGATCTTGTCAATGATCTCAAGGCAGCTGGGACCATAGTTACCAAGAAAACAATTGGTAACACACTACGCCGTGAAGGACTGAAATCCTGCAGCACCCGCAAGGTCCCACTGCTCAAGAAGCACATGTACAGGCCCGTCAATGAACATCTGAATGATTCAGAGGAAAACTGGGTGAAAGTGTTGTGGTCAGATGAGACCAAAATCGAGCTATCTGGCATCAACTCAGCTCATTGTGTTTGGAGGAGAAGGAATGCTGCTTATGACCCCAAGAACACCATCCCCACCGTCAAACATGGAGTTGGAAACATGCTTTGGGGGAGTTTTTCTGCTAAGGGGACAGGACAACTTCACCGCATCAAAGGGACGATGGACGGGGCCATGTACCGTCAAATCTTGGGTGAGAACGCCCTTCCCTCAGCCAGGGCATTGAAAATGGGTGGTGGATGGTTATTGCAGAATGACAATGACCCAAAACACACGGCCAAGGCAACAAAAGAGTGGCTCAAGAAGAAGCACATTAAGGTCCTGGAGTGGCCTAGCCAGTCTCCAGACCTTAATCCCATAGAAAATCTGTGGAGGGAGCTGAAGGTTCGAGTTGCTAAACGTCAGCCTCGAAACCTTACTTTGAGAAGACCTGCAAAGAGGAGTGGGACAAAATCCCTCCTGAGATGTGTGCAAACCCCGTGGCCAACTACAAGAAACGTCTGACCTCTGTGATTGCCAACAAAGGTTTTGCCACCAAGTACTAAGTCATGTTTTGCAGAGGGGTCGAATACTTATTTCACTCATTAAAATGCAAATCAATTTATAAAACTTTTGACATGCGTTTTTCTGGATTTTTTTTGTTGTTACTCTGTCTCTCACTGTTCAAATAAACCTACCATTAAAATTATAGACTGATCACTTCTTTGTCAGTGGGCAAACATACAAAATCAGCAGGGGATCAAATGATTTTTTCCCTCACTGTATGTCGTAACGTTTTGACAATATAAAAATAGTATCCCTCTGCAAGTTTGCTGTACCATTACCAGAACACCAATTTTTCTCCTCTAAATCTTGTTCAACACCTTTTAAAATAGAGAATTTGTTTTGGCACTTTTATTTCAACCATTACAGATAAAAAGAAATGAGTTGGTTCCTCCTATATCTGCAAGCAGACATTTTTGGAGATATGTTTAGAACATGAAATCGCAATTAAATCACTGAATCACACCGTAAAACATATAGAAGTTTCTATATTTCATATCATATCGGCACCAGACTATCTTGACAATATCTTACTCTAATCTTGTGGTGTCAAAAAGTTTGAAAATGAGCAGTGTAGTTGGCTAATCAGTCTGGACCTAGGATACCTGTAAACTGGTGGTGTTTAGAGGTCATGTAAGCTGTACGTCCCCCTTACCCCCAGGCGAAGTCCAGAGAGGCAGGACTGTGGAACCTCTTCTTGCCGTCTGTCAGCGGTCTCAGTCAGCTGGACTACGCCCACATCGCGGAGGAGACCGGACGATGCGTCTACGCTCCCGACGTCTTCAACTGCCAGGCCCCAGGTAAGACCTCCGCTGATGATGCCCGTCAAATTGGCTTCGGATATAGTTTTTTACAATAATGCACAACGAGGAGAATTACTTTCACGTTTTTAGACGTTCCTGGCCAATAGATTCGTCTTATTGCTGGAAGGCATACCAGTAATCACGTTTCATGTTTGACTAATGAATCGGTTATGTGTGTGAACGTCTGTGAGAAGTTACGGCAGTAGCTGCAGCCAGCCGTGTTACCGGGTGCACTGTTTTTTTTGTCCTGGTGATGTCATTGGATACTTCCTAGATGGTCGGTTGTGTTTGTCCCGGTAGACACCGGGAATATGGAGGTCCTCCACATGTTCGGCACCGAGGAGCAGAAGAGACGGTGGCTCCAGCCCCTGCTCGCCGGAGAGATCCGTTCCTGCTTCTGCATGACTGGTAGGCTTCCCCGCTGACGGCTTTATCCCACCCCCTCGCTCGCTCGCTCGCTGTTTATCATAACACGCCAACCTGTGCCAGCTGGCTTTCTGCCCTGTAAATTTTTTAGTGATTATTAGCCCTACGTAGAGCGACTTCGCGGGTTACCCGGATTGCCAGATCAAGCGCGCCTGGAAGTCATATTAGGGATCGGATGGTTATGTGCTTATCCACATGGTTTAGTATATAAGATTCTGAGCCGGGTCATGATGGCAATGCAGGCACCAGAAGCACGCACTCACACAAACACACTGACTAGTAATCATCTTTAATTACATCTGTGTCAAGTTCAAGTTTATTTTCCATTTAGAACATTTGAATCATGCAATGCAGCTCTCTAGGAAGTAGACTACCTAGTACATTACAATATAGTTATGTAGGCCTAGAATAGCCGAAGGCAGTGTTTCTTAATCCTGGTCCTCAGGACCTAAATGGGTGCATGTTTTTGTCCAAGCACTCACACACCTGATTCAAATTAAAGACTTGATGATAGGTTGATTAAGTCAATCAAGTGTGTAAGTGGTAGGGCAACATTTGAATCAGGTGTGTGAGTGCTAGGGCAAAAACAAGAAAGTGCACCCCTTTGGGTCCCGAGGACCAGGATTAAGAAACACTAAGGCCCTTGACGTTTAATCTATGGGCTGCGGTTGCTTGCGTGAGTTTAACGGTTTTGCTTTTTTCGTTGTAAGGGTGAAATAAGTAATTTAATCTGGTAAAATTAAAAAAAAGCTATGTCTGGAAATGGTAGTGTACGTGGAGATAGGGGTAACAAATGGAAGGAAATGAATGGCAACAGACAGATTTTTAGTTTTTTTAATAAAATTTTCTGGTGGGGGGGGGGCATTTTGCTCTGCTGGCAGGTTGAGATGCTTCCTCTGGGGTGATTTGCCCTCTTATCATTCCCAAAGGAAGACTATGCCATAGGGCATTGGGATTCATATCTGACCCTCAAAGCCAGTTCCACTCCATGTTTCCTTTGCAACCCTCTAAACAGGGATTCTGTTCCACCTCCTCATGTCACCGACCTGGGGTTCCTGATCTAAACAAGTCCCTGATTATGGGATTGCAATAACGAAATGAAATGGAACTGTCTTAGAGGGACAGATTTGAAAATGACCGCCAAAGCGTTTCACAAAAGTGTCTTTTTTTCCTCACCAGCACAAGAATTACCTTTTTTCTTTTGCTCTTTCCTTACACTGCATTATGTAGAGTTAAACAAAACTCGTTATCGTCTGAATAAGGATTTAAAATCCCAGCTGTCTTTAGACACATGACCAAATGGTTTTAATGAGTTTGTAATTCTGTAGGCTATTCATTACATTTTTAACATCCTGGTGGGGCCAACATCATTTCTGAAAGACCTCATTAGCAGACAAATAAAATGATCAACTTTAAAATTTGCATTTGTCAAAACAATACGTGATTGGGAATAGCAATTTAGCAAAATCAAAATAACCTCCTAATGTATTTCAAATATACAATAAAAGTATAGTTCAAATAAATAAGGAGTATATTTTAGATCGACTCGAATGCTATTTCCAATCCAGCCTGTCTGAACTCCCGTTTCTGACCACATCCTATAAAATGCAGACCAAACCACACTGATCTCATCCCACGCTTCTCTCCGACCCAGAGCTATGTGCTACCAGGCCTCAACTTTTTTTTCTAGTAGTTAGTCATTAATGTAAGTGTATAAATGTCTCCTCCCATTCCTGTCATATCAGTTCATGTAGCACTATGAGATGGGACTTAATGGAATGTGTTCATGAAGAACCCTTTTTCCAGTCTCAAATCACAATATCTCATCATATCTCTTCTGGTTTACCACACGTCTACTCTAGCTGCATTGACAGTCGTAAACGTACTAGTTTACTTCAATCTTCTTTTCTTTTTGATTTTAACCTGTTTTTCTCCCTACTTGCGTGATATCCAATTTCTTAAGGCCCTGCTTTGTCACAGGAACTCCCAGTGGGTTCGGGTCTATCGATGTTGAGATATGTGTCTTCCCAAGCGCATCCTAAGCCGCTCTGGTTCTTATCTCACTGTGTGCTCAACTAGGATGTCTATACCCAATTTTTTACCCACCGGTAGGAATGCAGTCTCCTACGTTGATTGAGCTCACAGGCGCCCAATTCGCTGGAAGGTGTCACTAGAGCGCAAAAAGGCAAGGCAGTCGATCCCCCCTTGATAGGGTCTATGTTGTTCGAAGTTTTTGGGAACGCTCAGGAGACAATTTTGTGTATGCCTGTAAGAGTGTCGTTATTTTAGCCAGGACCGGTTCTGAGTATTTCCATGAAGATGTTAATCACACAGCGACTGAAACCACACCATGAGTCACAGGGTTGACCGGGAGCCCGTTTTCCCCTGTTTTGTTACCTTTAACAGAGTCCAAGGGTGTATTCGAAATGGCAGCACATCTCCATTATGGGCCTTGACCGTTCTAAAGGAGTGCACTAGATGGGGTGCAGGGTGGCATTTGGGACGCGATAACGGCCACGGTATGCCAAAAGGAGGATGGTGGGTGTGACATTCCCTCGTGCTCAACACAGATGTTGTTTTCATGCGTCTCGGGGTGGGTTGTTTTTCTCGTCATCGGTCGGGGTGGTTTGGGGATATGCTGCTGACTCCAGGTTTCTGGGCACACGTTTCTGGAAATGTACTATTGAGAATATTCGGCCCTAGAGTGGAAAAGTGTGAAGCAGACTGATTTCTAGATTATACAGAGGTGCGTTCAGCTCGTCCTTGCGCGCGCACGTCCTGTCCGCGTAATTGGGGGTTAACGGGCACGCACACACAAACACCGCCACGTTTTTGTCCCTCCAACTTTGCGATTGACCACAAAGACGTTAGCTCACACGGCTTTCACCTCTGCCCTCTGTCTCGTCCGTAGAGCCGGATGTGGCCTCCAGTGACGCCACCAACATGGAGTGCCGCCTTTGGAGGGAGTGCGACCAGTATGTCATCCACGGCAGGAAGTGGTGGAGCAGCGGTGGGTAAACCGGCTTGTATATTTCACCGAGTTCATCCATCTTGTCTTTTAATTGATTCGAAACGATACTCCGGCTGGAGACGGGGAACGCCTGTCTGTTCACACTGTCCAAAAGCAGACCGAAAACGCGCCTAAATTGGTCGCTAATGAAAAAAAGCGCGATTAAATCCCTCTTCGAGCGCTCTTTCGCCTTTCCTCGATTTTGTTTTCCTGTTGTCTCTCTCTCGCTCTTTCGAATTAAGTTGGGGCTTTATTGGCTTGAGGAAAATGTTTACAATGTAAAAGCAAGTGGAGAATGACATATCTTTGTCTGTAATAGAGACAAATGTAATTTAGATAGAGATAAATAATAATATTTATCTCTGTCTCTCTCTGTCTCTCTCTCGCTAGCTCTTTTCTCTCACAGTTGCATGTTACTTTTTTGGGTGGAAAAAGCGAAAGTGCCTGAAGTGTATGAACTGAACGGGGCTTCTCCCTTGCCATTTTAACAATGCTGTGAGGGCCTGACAGAATATTCCCCAAAGCAATTTTTTCAATCTCTAACCAAACAGACTAATGATGCATTCCAGAAAGGGAACACCCTCCATGACACATGGCTAGCAGAACCAATACAGTCCACAGAACCGAGACGTGATTCGTACTGCGAGGGAACATTCTAAATATTGGTTCTCGTGCCTTTTGGGTTAAGCTCTTAAAGTGCCCTTCGAGGACTGCGTGACTTTCTTTAAATAAATGTTTATTTAGTTTTTTGTTATTATACAGTGGATTAGGAAGGTTTATTTTATCTGAAGCAACTGCGTTATTTATCTTTACTTTAAACCATCTGTTTAGCTAATGTTGTTTTCCGTTTGAATCAGATAACATGACATTTATTCTAGGTGGGCTATATTTGCCACTGTCAGTGTTATGGCAACAGAGAAGCTTGTCGCTGCTTCAGCACAGCAATCCTTTTGGAATTTTCCTGTCGTAGCCATGATTTATCTTTTTTCAATTTTTTGTAATGTCTGGATTAGGGTCTCAGCCAATTAGCAGCTTCAGAATAAACCCTGTAGTGTTCAAAGCTGTTGAGAGTTCATTTATTACTGTCACTGCAACTTCTGGTGTTAATGTGTTGTATAGGATGCCTAAAGATATGGAAAACAGAGCCGTTCAGTCACTGTCCAATGTAGGAAATATTCCAGATGTTTCTCCAGTCACGTGCTGCAGTTTAAGGGCCTCCTCATTCAACATTCAATGGAACCTTGGCCTGTTGTTTCCCGGATCGGCACGGAACCCTTCCTTAATCCTTTGATGACATTCTGAAACTAAGCGCATGTTTTCTTGAAATAGTAATTAAATCTGAATGTTATTGATTGTTCACACTCCTGTCTGGCTCCTATCAGTCGTGGAATTAATTCTCACTGAGGACCTTATGAAAGAATATACATATGTACTAATATAAATTGCTTTTGGATAATATTGTTATTTTTACCCACAGTGCCATGTAAATAGGTTTGGCCACTATTAGATTTGATCTATTTTTGCAATGATCTTATGATTATTCCTAGGAAGTTAGTAGATGCCGGAAAAGCTTATTACTGGCTAATACGCTGTTAAAACGGCCAGTGGCAAACGCAATTTTATAGCCTGCTATTTGTGGTGGAGGTAACGTTTCTTACTGACTGTATCAATGTCATTCACAAATGGCCAATTACCTATTAAACGGCCAGTGGCAAAAAAGTATTTGTTCAGGATAGAGACAAGAGGCTATACTGACACCCAGCAAATGTACAGCTCCGTGGTGTAGTGGTTAATGACACAGCCTTTCATGTGGGTGACCCGGGTTCGAATCTCAAGGTGAGAACGTTTTCTATTGCGGGCCGGCTGAACTAGGCTTGCCTGGTTTCTTGTGTAGTGTAAGTAGGCAATTTCTTTTTTGTAGGCGTACCGTTGTATAACTTTGATAATTATGTAAATGAAATAAGAATATAAAGGTTCTATTTATTCAGCAAGCCATCGGATAATGCTAGCAATTTCAGTGTTGACTGCATTGAAAGCACAATGGTCTCAGCCATTGGGTAACATGCACTGGAAACAGAGTTAACAAGTACATTCTTTGCATTTTATTGCTGCTTTTTAACCTCATTCATATTTCCCTCTTGGGGAGACATTTGCTGCCACAATGCCAGAAACAATAAAAAAAATGTGGCTAAGTGGCTTCTACCCCATATCTCTTCTGTCGACCATCTCTACAGCGTCCCAGACAACACCCTATTCTTTATTTTGTGCACTCCTTTTGACAAGTGCTCTAGTGTCCCTGCTGAAAAATAAATTACCTCGCTAGTAGGGGATTTCTAAACCGGAGATTTCTAAAGGAGTAGTGGTCTGAATGAATAACAAAGACATCGCTGTCTTGGAAGCTAGTGGTCTCCCTGGTATTCCAGTTGTAGGGGTCAAACGAAAGAGAACTGGGATACGTAAGTTAAAAATGATAAAGGGAGATGCCAGTCATTTACCAGGGTTGGGATACTTTACACCAGTTGGCAGTCAGAGGCACATTTGTTCTTTTTTTAAGTGACTTGGCCTTTCAATTTAAACTCAAGTGTTGTAATGGTAGAATACACTAGGTATAATTTTGATTTTGGACTTTGGGTTAGTGCCCTAGCAGTTTTCATCGTGACATGTCACGTATTGCAGACCGTAGAGAACTACTTGTAACTTAAATATCTAGATCAATTAGCTAGCCCATGTCAGCTAGTGTTTTTTTTGGTCTCTGTGTTTGTTAGCCCACTGGTTTTGTGGGACTGTTTAAATCACTCAGAAAGACACAAGACATTGTCAAATGTGTAGGATTTTTCAAAATGAGCTATAAAACCACAACATTTTCTGTGCACCCCTAGGTGTTGAAAAAGTAGCCAGAAAGAAAACAAAAGATGACCATATGTAGCAATTCTATGAGAAGTGCTACGCTCATGACATCATACAGCGATGAGCAAATCCGTTCAGCCCACCAAGCCAAGTATGATGTGACATCTGGTTCTTCAGTGTCACGTGAAGACCTTCGGCACGTGTCGGCTAACCTCGTCCGGTCATCCAGAAGTCTTACGAGCCCCCGCTTTGTTTTGTCATTGCATCACGTAAACAGGTCGTTACAAGGCTATTCGCTTGGCTCAGGCAGATGACAGACAATCATGATTCAAAACAGAATCACGTTCTGTTTGAATCATAGGCCTCAGACACCGTGGTTGCAAACGGCCATCTGATTCAAGGACAGTGGGAAGCGGAAGCCCCAAGCAGTTGTGCGAGGAGATGTTCTAGCCTTGTCAGTACCGTGTTGTTAGTGTGGCTTCTGAGCAGTAGCTCCACACAGCTGTTTTCAATTTTACCGAGTTAGAAGCGCGAGTCCGAAAGCTTTGGGTTGGCAGTGACTATGAAATATTGTATGGGGAAATGATCAAGGCCATAGTGAGTGCTTCTTCCTGTGACATGGCTTGGGATTCATCATAATAAGGGGCGGCCTCTTCTACGTTTCTATGAATCCCAGTTATATGCATATCAAGGTCGGTAATTGGGAAAGTCCTGTTTCTGTGCTGTGTTTGATTTGAGTAATCACCATGTGTTCCAACATGAGCTAGTTGTGGTTTGTCTCCTCATGTTGTTACCACCACTGTGCCAGTAGTCATGAAAATACCGGATATGACCCTGGATTTGTGTGAGTCGAACCTAATCTGGGATAATAGTCTGGACGCAAATTTGCGTATGTTTTGCAGCACATTTATCTTGTCTACTCTAACCTTGAGCTCTGTGTGTGTGTGTGTGTGTGTGTGTGTGTGTGTGTGTGTGTGTGTGTGTGTGTGTGTGTGTGTGTGTGTCTGCGTCTGCCTGCCTGACTGACTGACTGACTGTAACACACTTCCAGGAGTGGCAATTTATTTAAATGTCTTCCAGACTGATTGTCAGTTTATCTAGAGGGCATATTATAGTGACTGAAACGGACTAATACCCCATATGAACCCCATTATCAACAGACCTTATCTGGATTTCCTTAGCGGACCTCATTTGAGATGTCAGGGCTTTTCTGCTCCTTCCAAGCCATCAAAATGTCTGCCTGAATGTGGGTTTAGATGTGTTATTTAAAATGCGGGTCTTATGTTTAATATGCTGGGATATTTTTTTAATGATTTCTACGTATTGGGCTGGATGAGTTATATGTTGTTTAAATGTGCATAACCTACTAGTAAAATCTGTCATACCTCAGTTAACCATGGAATTTCATGTTTGAAAGCGAGTTGTCTTTGATGACATGCGCCGCAAATGTGCACGTGCATGACATTGTACCCAGTTTTTGGGGTCCTTTTTGGCTCGTCAGCGCCACTTTAAGAGCAGCTGGCCAAAACTCTTGGGAAATTACTATTTACGGATCTGCTTGGAATATTATACTTGACTGCTACTCAGTCACCTAGACCTGTGATCTACGTGTGTCGTACTTTAAGGCCTAAGCATAGAAAATTGAAATGCCAACACCATGTTGCCGGCGAGCGTACCTGCGACATACATGTCATTTAAACCGTGTAGATTATTTGAGGTTTTAAAAACATTTTGAAGTTTGCACTTTCAACCTTAACAATGAATAGATTTTCCCTTACAAAAAACATGTACAACCCAGTGAACATGTCCATTAATTATACTGTAATCCAGATGTTGCTGCAGGATTCTGTTCCCACTTTAGCAAGCTGACCCAAATTGGGATCCTATGTCTGTGAGATGGGTAGAGCAGAGGAGTCTATCAAAGTAGAAAGCAAGGACTGCATATACATAGACAGGAAGGGCGGTAGAATAACAGTGGAGGATGAGAGGAATGAAGAGAAAATATAAAAGGTGTGTTTGGTCTCGGTGAGAAATGTACTGTGCAAGATACTTGTTTTCCAACCAACAGTTATAACCACACCTGACCGTTTGGGGTGTGGTTTGTTGCCTTTCTCAGCGGACACACCCTGTTTTAAAGACTTGATATCAAAGATCCTCTCACATCCAGATGGTGCTCCTGTGGGTTTCTGGAGTATTCTCCCTGTTGGACCATTACACATTTAGTTGTGTTGCACAGCATGATGGAAATGGATAAAAAATACAGATTCATTTATTTAACTAAATGCATTTGTGTTTGTATTCAACCTTTTTGTTAAGGTGCGCCTAATAGAGTTCAGGAGTCAAATTTGGCTGAACAAATCAAATAAGTGACATGGATTCACGGTGTGTGAAATAACCGAAATGTACACTTTTAAACGGCTACTACTTTCCCAGGACCGCCAAATTTTCATCATCAGTAAGGTCCCTCGTTCAAGTATTGAATTATAAGCATAGATCAAACTACAACTACCAGGGGAAGCCTCATAAACAAGGGCAGTGATTAGTAGTTGTATAACAGTAACAAAACAGACATGTATTATTTTGCTACGCCTTTTCACATCTGTCACTGACACACACTTTAAAGATGTAGTCATCCTTCTGACCTGTAGGACAGGAAGGAAGGTGCTCACTGATGTCACCATGAGGTCACTGTTGATTTTTTTAAATAGCAACAGAGTTTAATTGTTGCAATGGGTGAACTGAGGATGGATCACATTGTATTTAGTCTAAAATATTGACATAAAACAACAAAGTAAAAAGAAAGTTTCAAGTATGCA
This sequence comes from Esox masquinongy, assembly GCA_016801175.1. Classification (NCBI taxonomy): domain Eukaryota; kingdom Metazoa; phylum Chordata; class Actinopteri; order Esociformes; family Esocidae; genus Esox; species Esox masquinongy. The sequence continues at coordinate 40,739 of JACXGI010003957.1, forward strand.
ACAGTATGCAAAACATGCGTTAACTTCATAATGCAAATAAAGTAAAAACAGTCACTTAATAATGTAAATAAAATTAGATGTAAAAGGAGACATTTGGCTTAAAAACAAAAAAACAACTTACTACCTGTCTCACTATTTTTAAACGTGGTGGGGGCTGCATCATTTTATGAGGATGTTTGGCATAAGCAAAGAACTCTCAAAAAACTCTCATCATGATAATCTCCAACATAGCCTGAAGAAATTTAAAAAAGAATATTAGAAAAAAATATCCACAGATGGAATCTGTGCAAAGATGTTTCTAACATGTATTGACTCTGGTGGGTGAATATTTATCTAATCAAAGCAAATTAGTGTTTTATTTTCCATTTGATATAAATAAAAATCAAACATGTTTCTTATACCTTTACTCCCTGGGGATAGTTGACTAAAATGAATTGAAATTTCGATCACACTTTGTAACACAAGAAAATGTGACAAGTCCAAGGTTAACAAATATCTCCTTTCCCAAATATGTAACCAGCTCTCAGGTCTGGGTTCAGGTTGAAGTCTGTCAGCCTTCTGTTGTGCGACACGTTTTCAGCCTGAAAGCTGTCTACACTAATAAATTCCTTTCCCTGAACCCAGTCAGCCATTCTCAGTGTTACAGGAGATACTTGAGGCATCAGGGTATTTTTGTGTTAAGAGACAGTGATTCACTCTCTTGTCTTGAGAGACCATCACAACCAACCACAGGAGTCCTTTGCCTCTTGAACAATCCAAACAGCCCCTATTAGGTCACTTTGTATCAACTAGGATTCCGTACGGTAATCCCCAGTCATTACATGGGAAAAACTGTGCCTAAAAGGTCCTGTGTGGAGAATCTTAGCATTTTATCATATGGGATAGCAACGGTTCTAGGAGGACTTTATCCTTTTTCCAACGATCCTCTGACTCCTTCCTGTGGTGGTATTAAAAGGTTTTCAATGAAACACTGTTTAGTTCTCTGCACAGCACAATGCATCTCAGTATGCTTTCGGGGTGGGGTGGCCGGACGGTGGGCGGGGTGGTTGATTCATGGAATACATTTGGCTTGTTTTATTTAGTTTTCGATCATACACCATTTTGGAGCCCGCCGGACATCCGATATGATGTGTCAGATGGATTTCAAAGAGTTTAAGATAAAAGTGTCCTTTGAGGATGAGTTTTCAGGGAGAGCATAAATGGCCATATTGAAATGGTTTACCGCTATTCCATTGTGGCACTCGACGACAAACCCCTGTTGGACATTTCAGTGCAGATTATTTAAATGGAGGCATATGAGAAAACAACAAGGGCTTATTTAATGGGTAGAATCCTTTTTATGTTTATTTGTCCTAAAGTGTCACCATGTTCACTCTTGAATGTGCACTAGTGCACTGCTTTTAAATAGGGACTATAGGTGCAAAGTAGTGTACTATGTAGGGAATAGGGTGCACATTGGGACTACTATAAACAATATCTTTTTTTTTAACCCAGCTGGTTATATACTGTCTTCCTGCCTGTGTTGGTCGGATAAAAGCTTTCTCTTGCTCCTTTCTTTCTTTCTTTCTTTCTTTCTCTCTCTCTCTCTCTCTCTCTCTCTCTCTCTCCAGCATCATGCTGTGCAATCAGACTTTCTTTTCTCACAAACCCACAGAATACATTTAAATCAGATGTCTCTGATTTGCAGGAATTATGGATTTTGTGAGTTTCAATGGATAATGCTGAGAGTTGTCATTACTTGACATATTGAGCGAGAGATGAAGCCATTCGTTCTCATGTTGAGATTTATTTCAGCTGGATGTCATAATAGGGGAACAGCAGGGGAGGTGCACAAAAGCAGCTTTGCTTTATTTAAATGGGCACATTCTATACTAAATATTGACTATATACTGCATAATATATGATTCAGTTATACAAATAAAGACATTCATCTAGATGAATAAATCACTTAACACTTACTGTATTTATGTACAGCAGAGGCATCTACAAACGCTGAGTTAGAGCAAGTGTTTAAAATGGGCAATCTGGGACTGGTGTGTATTCATTTTTGACCTTTAAATATTTTTTATACATATATGTCTAAATCATTATTTGTATTTTTGCATTTTAGTCATTCAAGCAGATGCTTTTGTCCAGAGTGAGTTACATTATGAGCACACATTGTTGCCACTTGAATCCCATGGGAAACAAACCCCCAAGCCCTGGTGTTGCAAGCGCCATCATCTACCAACTGAACTACACCGGAATGCACTCAGGAATGCCTCATGGGTGGTGGCCCGGGCTGCTCCAGCAGTCCAAGCTGCTGTCTCTAGTGCACATAAACGGATGCATGACGGGTTCAAATCTGACCAATCTTTCACTACTTTTCAGTCCAATAAATCGTAATGTGCAAAAATAAAAATTGCCTCATGAGGTTAGTTCAACTGTCTCTGCATAAGCTAACATAAAAGATTGTCCCGCCGCTTTGTTTTTACTGAAATCCCAGATTGTCCCTTATATGTATTTTCAGTGACGGTCTGTAGCAATGTTTGCGCATTAGCCCTTTAGGTTACCATAATCCGTAGCTACCCTGTAGTTTTGTTAGATGGTAAAGGTGCTAGTGTCCTCATCCTCGGAGAAAGAGTCTGAGTGAGTGCGCCCGCCGGAAGTGTGCGTGCTGAGCGAGATCTCCACCGCCGGCTCTACGTTGCCCCTCCGCCTCCCCCCGAAGCGCTGCCCGAGGCCCTTGACGACCCTGAGGACGTGTCCTCTGAAGGAGGAGCCTATGAAGGCATAAAGCACCGGGTTCACGCAGCAGTGCGTGAGCGCCAGGCTCTCGGTCACCTGGAGAGCCCGGTCCAGACCCTTGCTGACATCGCAGTCGGTCACCAGGCCATAGATGACGTCCATCGTCCGCCACAGCTTCACCACGTTGTAGGGCAGCTGGGTGAGAAGGAAGACGCCCACCACAGCCAGCAACACCCGCATGGCCCGCCACCTCCTATCCCGGCGCACCCCGGCTCCGCTTCGGACCAGCGTCCAGCCCACCCGGCTGTAACACACCGCCATGACCAGGAAGGGAAGCAGGAAGCTCAGCAGCACGTCCAGGAGCTCCAGGGCAGCCTTGGCCGGCCGAGCCATGGTGTGGGAGTAGACGGCTCTGCAGGCCGGCCGGTGGATTGTCGGCTTCACCGCGTAGAGCACGGCGTCGGGCAGGCCCAGGCAAACCGCCATTGCCCACACAACGGTACACACTAATATCCGCTCCCTCCTGACCTGCTGGCTACTTCCGGCTCGAGCCCCGGTGTTCTGGGCCAGCGCTCTGTAGCGGTCCACGCTAATGCAGGCCAGCAGCAGCATGCCGCAGGCGAAGTTGGTGGCATAGAGGAAGGAGGTGAGCTTGCAGGCAACCACACCAATCTGCCAGCCGTGCACGGCGTCGGCCGCCCAGAATGGCAGTGTGAAGAGGAGGAGCAAATCGGCCACGGCCAGGTTCAGGATGCACACGTCGGTCAGTGTGCGGAGACGCCGCTGTGAAGCGTACATCACCACGACGAGGGCATTGCCAGCCACTCCCACGACCAGGGCTAGCGCGTAGACCACGGGCAGGAAGAGGCGGCCGAACGAGCGCACCTCGGCTTTGTCACATACTGAGTGGAAGTTGCCATCGTAGTCGCTGTCATTGTAACTGGAGTTGTCATTGTAGTAGTCATATTCTCCGATGTCCATCCTCTCCAAATCTCTGAGAAAAAAAACAAGACAACATCATCCTCTCCAAATCTCTCCGAGAAACAAAACAAGAAGACATCATCCCCTCCGAATCTCTCTGAGAAACAAAACAAGTCATCATGACATCAGACTAAATACTTTTCTGCTGCACTGTATTTCACTTAAAACCACTGACAAGATCCATTTTGTTGTAATAGACAAGGACGATATTGTGTGAAATAATATACAATTGCATTTACAATTACAAGTATTTCATCTTAAAGCATCTCCTTACAGGGAGGTAAAGAATGGCCATCCATTTGTAAGTAGTAACGCGCTCAGTCGATAACAGCAGGATCCATCCCAGTTGTCAACAGCTGTCTGTTCTTGTAACCACCCACCACCCCTCTTTTCCGAGCTGTAAGGCTTGTTTTTGGATGTGTGTAGACTATGTGGCCAAGGCTTGACAGGGCATAGAGTGTGTACATGTGAATGGGAACAATAAGATCCCTTTCGTTAGAATCTCCCTTGCCTGATTTTTCTCACCAGACCTGCCAGATGGAATCGCTTGCACACCAGTACGCCCAAAACAAGAAAACCCATTCAACGCTTTTCCCCTGGATGAAAAAGTAAAATGGGTCTAATCCTTAAACACACAGATTAAGCCTAACCCTGGACCAAAAGGGGTGTTCAATGCAAGTTCTCCATTGGCATCAGCTTATTGGCATTGGCATCAGTCAAAGAATGTTAAGGATCTGGCGAACAGATCCTTAACGTTTTGTGTTTCGAAAACTGCCTTTTCCTGTTGTGTTGAGATGATAAAATCATTTTCAGAGATGAGCTGTCTTTGAAGCATTTTGAAAGCCAGGTTAGAATTTTTGGGGACTCAAGGAATCCTGGAGTTCCTTATGGAACCCCTGGAGTTCCTCAGGGAATCTTTTCAACAGCTTTCCTGTTCATCTGTTCAGTTGCATTCTCAACTCATTATATGATTGAACACTGGCAGATGTTTAACTTCCCTGAGGCTTACACAGGTTTAAGTTTCCTATGCAAGTCTGGAAGTTGCAATAGTGGTCTTTAAGCCACACATTCAAATCCAGTCGGATCTCCAATTTAAATAACCTGCTACTTCTATAATTTTTCTATTCTAAATATACAGTGTCATGAGAAGGTACTCAGAATTTATTGCATTTTTTGGCACTGAATGTTATAAGATCTTCAACTAAAAGATAATAATAGAAAAAAGTCACAGAGAGTGAACAAGCAACAAAAACATTGATACTAATTTTATTTACTAATTAAAAGAAGTTACGCAACACCCAATACCCGTGTGTGTAAAATTGCCCCCTTAGATATCTTTAGCAGCAATAACTGCGACCAAACCTTCCTGTTGTTATGGTTACCTCCCACAAGCCAGTGGAGGAATCATGACCCACTCCTCAATGCTGAACTGCTTTAACTTGAAAATTTCATTTCAGGTAAATCATCCCCAAACCATTACACAACCTCCTCCATTCCTGACTATTGGTATGAGGTTCTTAATGTGGAATGCAGTATTTAGCTTTTGCCAGACATAATAAAGCTGTGACACTGAAAAGGTTCCAGTTTAGATCCCTGGATGTTGTTGTTGTTTATTACTGTTTTAGGGTTCTCTGTAATGATTTTACACCTTGCTCTTAGAGAGATAATGGCAGGAAGGCCACTCCTAGGAAGAACTTTGGACAACATGGCACTGCCTGAGGTTTCGTGGGGCCCCAGAGCCTTAGAAATTGCTTTGTAACACTTTCCAGAGTGATATGCATTAACAGCTGTTTTCCGTAGGTGGTCAGGTATTTATTTTGATCGTGGCATGGTGTGGTTTTGAAACCTTAATGCTGACATCTTCAATCAGATGACAAGAGCCACAGTTAGTCAAATTCATAAGAGATCTTAGAAGAGATCCTAGGTGTCTGGAATCACCCTCTGCACCTTCATCTTGTCTTATGGTACTTTTGGTGTCCTAGATGTTGAGGAGGGTTGTGTCAGAATGCAGAGGGTGTTTGCCTTCCCTTACTGCAGATAGAACATATATGTACTGTAGATGGGGTTTCATTTGAGTTCTGAGGTTCACATCAGTTTGTCCAGGGTGAGTAAAAGGTGAAATTATATCAAGGTAGTGAAGGATGAGAAGATTAGCGTGCCCTCTGCAGAAGATGAGAAGATGAGCATAGCCCATTCAAATGATGTGTTAATGACAGTTTTTTTAAGAAAATAGGTAACCATGTATTACTTTGATTATCTTCATTATGATTCATGTATTAATTGCAAAAGAGTTAGGGTTAGGTATTCAGGCTAGAGTTAAGGTTAGTGTAATAAACGAAGATTCGGTGTGAATTCCGAATGATTATGTTAAGTTTTGGGTAAATACTTACTGAAATGTTTTCGAACTTAAAAACTTTGGTGTTAAAGTCACTGCCTTAATAGAGTAAAAGACGTGTCTGAAATGATGTGTGGTGTCCCAGATGTTAAGCAGTGTTTTGTTAGAAGGCTACGGGTGTTTGCATTCCCTTGGAATGGTTGGTATGATATTTGATCTCCAAGGAACACAACGCTACAGCATTCTGTCTTTCTGTGTGTGTTCTTGCGTGCGTGAGTGTGTCGTGGGATCTCACAGCCGACGTCAGTATTCAACGTTTGTCCAGCAAAAAAATAAATGGCTGTGGGTGAAGTGAACGCAAACATCTATAGGTAGAGGATGAGTAGCATTGCCTCTGCCGTGAGTGTGCGTTCAATCCTGCAGTATTTGGCTAAATGCAGTATCAGACACATACATGGTTTTAAATACAAGTCATGTGTATTTGAATGTGTGGTATTTAGTTGCTCTTTCTGTGTTTGAATTATTTCTTTTAAATCCCTGTGTTAAATGTTTCCACAGAATGCATTTCAGTATTTTCGAATACACACTGATCAGCTGTAGTTCCAAATCAACTCCAATATTGTAAATATTGACTGCTTGTCTTTAAACATATACGTATATAAATACGTAATATGTGTATCTATGTATTATGTGTATGTATGTATAGTGTGTGTGTGTGCGTGTGTGTGCGTGTATACGTATTATGTGTATCTATATATTGCGTGTGTGTGTGTGTGTGTGTGTGTGTGTGTGTGTGTGTGTGTGTGTGTGTGTGTGTGTGTGTGTGCGTGTATACGTATTATGTGTATCTATATATTGCGTGTGTGTGTGTGTGTGTGTGTGTGTGTGTATATATACACATTATATACACACACACACACACACACACATTATATATAGATACACATAATACGTATATACACACACACACACACATTATATATAGATACACATAATACGTATATACGCACACACACACACACACACACACACACACACACACACACATTGCATTCAGAAAGTGTTCAGACCCTTAACTTTTCCACATTTTTTTACGTTACAGCCTTATTCTAAAATGGATTAAATCGATCATTCTACACACAATATTTCATGATGACCTTTGCAAAAACAGGTTTTAATATTTTTTATAAAATAAATATATAAAAACCTATTTATTCAGACCCCTTCTCAGTATTTTGTTGAAACACCTTTGGCAGTTATTACAGCACTATAGATATATTAATGTATGACAGTAACAGAGATTGTTTAAATATTTATTTCATCAGGCATATTTTCCATTGCTGACTGAGTTCAGTAATATATTGCTGAGAGGGAGGTAGGCAGTGATGTGTTTCTGCCTAACATCTGGTCCTATGACCAAATATAAAAAATAACTCAAATAGTTCACAAAGGTTACAGCTATACTCCCATACTGGTTGAATTCGCAGTTAGAGATGTATTGCTGAATTCAAATCTTGGTAAATACCAGATATTGGACCCTGAGACCACCTGAGTGTCAAATACGTAAATATATATATATATTTATAAATGATGAAAACACCAGTAAAAAACAGATTTGTTGGCCAGATAATCTGTCAGACTGATTACTCCAGAAGAAAAGAGACAAGATCTGGACAACGTCTTGTTACAGTTTCCTATAGAGTATGTAGATCAATCTTACCACATCATAATTAACAACTTAGGCTAAATCATAAACCCATTGTACAGGACTTTGAACTTATAACCAGTTAGACAGTTCTGCCTATAAACAAACAATATGAGTCATAGTCTTCCACTAAAGGTAACTCCCTTTAACAGAATCATATACTGTAACAGCTTAGGGAGGGAGGAAATGAGGAAACCAAAGTTGTTATTCTCAAGCAAGCTAGGAATAGATAGCTACTTTCAAAACAAAACATACATTTTCACCTTTCCAGTGGGCTAGTGAAAATGCCAATGTATGATGTAGGAGCCTTACCCCGAGTGTCTTCCTCTGAATGTGGGATTATCAGATGGTGCTCAGACATCCAGTGGCACAGTGAGTTATACACATCCACTGCAGTCATAGTTTTTCCTTCGAACTCTTGTGCTCCACCTCTACAATGACCCAACACACTGCTCGGTAACACCTCTTACAGCTGCTACCGTGGGTATGTGTGTCTTTGTGGGTTGTATTTGTTTGTCTGGTAGGGGCTGCCATGCTAACCTATTTCCGGAGTTAATTTGATTATTTATTTGACAATTATTGTGGGTTTTTTTGCCCTTTAATGCCCATTGTATAGACGAAAATAAAGCCTGCTGCTTTCTCCTTTCCTTTTGGGATGTTTAACGTAGGACATAGAAAGAGAACAGCGCCTGGTAAAATGGTTTCTACATCTTGGTCTGCTTAACTAAACCATGAGGATTTATTTTGCATCAACGTTTAAAGACTGCTAGTATCCGTTTATTGTAGCGTTATTAGTTAAGTCCTTCCTACCAATTATGTTATTACGGTGAAGCCGATGACCCACCGGTTGGCATGCACGGCCCTCTACTCCCACACCGTGGCTCGGCTGGCCAAGGCTGCCCTGGAGCTCCTGGATGGATTGTTTTACAAAATGTGAAAAAAGCATGTCAACTCAGTGGTGTTCAGTTACAAAGTCTCAATAAAATGAGATTTCTCCATTGAAGAGACCATTTGTCTGTTTTTGTTCTTGAAGTGATTATGTAACTAACTCTGATGCAGGGCCTCAAACAAAACCCAGGACCTGAACTAGTTTCTAGCTATGGTTTTTGGATGGGACGAATCCTATTTAACCCTCTCAGTGCTACAGGTCGGTAACTATGATTTACTCATCTCATAATGATAACCGAGTATCTCACTGAGGTGTTTTGTCATAATTTGTCACGTTATTTTAGGTAAATTGACTGAGAAAACACATTCCAGTTCACAGCAATGACCTGGGAGCATTTAGGATCAGCTACCTAGTGCCGGGGCACAATTATTTTTTTCCCTCTTGCTGGTTTGGAGATTAAATCTAGCAACCATTTGGTCAGATGCTTTGGCTACCTGCAGCCCCAGTGTATTCTATTTTATTATACTTATCAAGACGTTGAGGGGGCGGGGTTAGGGGGACGAAGACGTGCTTCCCCTCTCCTCATTCTTCTACCATAGGATGTTTGTTTTTATTCCTGAAGTATGTACCGTAGGCCTGTGAGGACTTGTTTGGGATATGCCAGCAGGGCATCGTCTTGACTGTATAGACACTTAAGTGAGAGTCTGTTACACGCCAATACATATCACGAAACCCCCTGGGCAAAGGACCAACGCGGGCTTCCCTTGGAACGAGGACGTCCCTACGGATTGGGTGCAGCCCAGGTGTGTCAGTTTATGTTCATGGACGGTTACAACTACAGGAATTTTATGATTATAGCATGTAATCCTTTCGGTTGCGTGTGTGCGTGCATGTCATTTTAAACGAGTGCATTTATAGGCTGATATTCTGTTAGGATTAGGGAACATTCAGTGCATTCGCGGGCATGTGCTTGCGTGCTTCCATATGTCTTAGCTCCGCGGGTTGACGGCCAGTCGATAGCCTTGTTCATGGCCGAATAGCTCACTGGTACGTTTTGATTCATTTTTGGGTAACAATGTGAGTGAACACAATTTTTTTCTGTGGAGATTCTCCTGCTGTATATATTCTAGGGATTATATATGCAATTCTACACTTGCGTCCCTACTTTTGTCCAAGCGACTTGATTTCATGGAATTTGATCTGACCGTGTGAGAATCTGGTGTCCATATGTCTGAGACTCCACATCCTTCCCCAGGAGACAACGGACGGTCACAGGAGCATAACAGTAAACAGGAAACCAGGCTTTTGGTCACCTCTTTCCCTTGTCCTCCTCGCCCAAGGGATTCTCTTGGACTGCTGCATTCCAGATTGGACTCAATCACCCCACTCCAGTTGCTCAGGCATTTCCATACTGTTTAAGGCCCTGCTCATTTTCCTAACCATGTCACCTGACTGGCGGTGGATTCATTCCGCCAATTCGTCGGAAAGTGTTTCATGCGAAACGTTTAGGAGAACAGGGATTGGACTGAATGCGTCCAAATGAACCTTTAGTCGCAAAGTGTTCAGTTTGCCACTGAATCAGTGGAATACCTATGTGGCAGGACCAACATAGGTATTCCACTGGCCCTAGTTATAAGCTGTACCCAGGACCTGAAGTGTTTTCCAGCCAGTGCCACACAGGAATGTTGCGTATCATATTCCACTTCACTGCAGAGTAGGTATTTGTGAAGACCACTAATTTCAGATCGGCTTTCACTCCCCCAAATCCTAACCGTTGACGTTAGTTAAGGAACTCCTAAACTGACCCAAGATCAGTCTCTAGGGGCAACTTGACCTGACTTCTTACCAACTAGGCTGAGGAAGGTTAGATGTCTCCCTCTAGCGGCTGTTTTTCCATCTCATCGACAATCCAGTAGATTTCACTGTAATAAATATGAAACTGAAGCCCTTTTCATAGGGATAATCTACTCAGCCATAACAAGCCCTCCGCATCACCAGTATCGACAAAATACTCACGCCCGCTTAACCGCAGTCGAGGGAACTGAAAGTATTGTTTTGTTAAATAAAAAAGTGACAGGATCAAGGCGAAAACGAGCAACGTGTCAAATGTAACGTACTGTGCAGATCAAATGGATGTGGTTACAGATGAGTTTACTTGCAGGCGTGAAAAACACCTTTTTTCCAAATGGGCCGTGGTCAAAAGTAGTCTACTGAATAGGGAAATGGTGCCATTTGGGACGGAACCTCTTGGTCAGTAGCTCTACCCATGCACTCGGAATACATTGCACTTCTTAAAGGAGCAGGAATAATCTCGAAATACTTCCCTCTAATACCTCCAGAGGACACTGTTCCTCTATTCCTCTATAAGAGATTTTAAATTGATATGGAGGAATAGGATTGTAGTGATTTCTGTTCGCACAGACACTGTTCCCTTATATTCGCTTTATCGGGTGTCCTGCAGGTGACAGAGAACCATCAGTGAGATAGAAGGAAGAAGTTATCCGTCTTTACCAGGTCCAGAGAAGAGTCAGCAATCCTGAGAAATGAAACAAGGGGTTTCGTAACTTAATGTGTGCAACTTATTGCTGCCAAATAGACAAAAAATACAAAAAAACAGACCTTTTATACAGTGATGCAGGGGGACCCACAATAGCTTTAGAGCAAATAGCATTCACAAATGACAGGATGTATTTTCGTTCTCGTGCTCCTAACCGGCCTAAAATTGTGCGTTTTTGTCTGTCTCCCACGCGTCATACTGAAATAATGATGCGGTATGTTCTGTGAGTGTGAAAAGTTAATATGTGCAGACAGGCCAAGCTGAGTAAAACACGTACTGATTTTGGTTTCGGGGTTCTCCTATGGGACAGAGGGTTGACAGAGTATATTTTTTGTTTTTAACATTACTAACGCTACTCGTTCCTCCAGGTGCCGGTAACCCGAAATGCAAGGTGGCCATCGTGATGTGCAAGAGCGGCTCGCCTGAGAACAGGTAGGTTCCCACAGTCATGTCAAAAACACCGCCCAACCGCCATCATAGTTCGGGGCACTAACGCCTTGGCATCAGTTCAGAAATGCTGTGGAATATTTCTGTGAACAGACATTTTCATTATTCAGTAACAGGTCTGGTTAAAGTTATGTGGTTTGCTTCTATTCCGCGATGTGCTTGCGTCCGTCTGCGCTCTTCTCCAAGAGCCTCCTGTGGGAATAAAAGTAAAATGGTGCAAAGTAGACGCTGAGAGGATAGAGATAATCCCTTGTTTGTTGTCTGGTTTTAAATTCTGTCTCCGAACCGCTGGTTCCTGTGTAGTTGAAAGCCAGTCGATCGTCTGATCGGGGTATCATTTGATATACTCCCAGGTCCTGCTGAGGAGGCTTTATGCGGATGTGTGCGCGTGCATGTGCGCGGGTTTTGTTCCAATCTTCAAATAATTTATCTGCCTTGGCGGCCTCCTCTGAAACACCACCCACACTGTGGCATTCAAGCAGCCATTTATGACTTCCCAAAATTCAATATGCACTCCTCTCTCCCTCGCCAACCAGCCTCTGCTAACTTCATGCTCTCCAATTATGTCCAGTCCTCAATTTACTCTTGAATACCAATGTGTTCCTGGCACCTGAGGAGTGATAAAGGTTTTTTGAGGTCGAGTTGAACTTGAGGAAGAGGTGGCTCAGCAATCTCGGTGTGCCTGAATGTGAAGCCTTTTATTCTTTTAGCAGAGCGGTTGACACAAGGTTATCATCCAGTCATTGAAGACACTGAAGCTCATGACGATGCGGGAAAAAAGCCTTTCTGTGTTCCTGCTGCAGTGATGAACAGGTCACCGCAAGGCTACTATGTGGTCACGATATGGACATGAGAGGAAGACCGAGAGAAGAAAAGACAGCAAGCTAGAATAATTGAACATTAAACCTCTCCGCCACTTAGCATTTATCCCAATCTGGCCTGAGGTACCGTTGGTGAGTTCTAAACTGCACCCTGTTCCCTCGGACACTATTTTGGAATGGAGTCCCTGGGCCTGGGTGAGTGGAGTTCGCCAACCTCTATAGACAATAGTGTGCCAGTGGAGAGCCTGCCCCTCCCACGGCTCGCACCTCTAATTAGTGTCAGTAATCTGAAGTGTTTGTTGTGCTCCACGTCAACTGGTTTTCCTTGAATACCTTTTTCTTTTCGGTTTCTCTGGAAAAGTAGTCCAGTTCCCCTGTTTCTCTTTCTTTTTCAATCCCTTTGTCTGTTTTCACTCTTCTGTCATCAATCTCTCTCCCACTCTCAGCCACTGTCTTTTGGCTCATGCTGTCTCTTTCTCTTTCTCGCTTTGTCAGTCATTCTGTTTCTCTCTATTCTCTCATCTGTCTCATTTTCGTCCTGTCTCTTCTCTCATCCCTCTCACCTCACCACATCTATTTTTTCTCTCTGTTTCTTTTTGTCTCCCTCCACCCAGTTGTCTGGAAAAGTTTAATCCTCTGCCTCGGGATTCTCAGCAAGGTGTTTTGCCAAATAAACGGTACACCGCAAAAGAGCCTCCACCTAGTAACCCTGGCTACGTGCTCATCTTCCAACACGTTTCAAAACATTCACATGCTCAGACTTTTCAGATGAATGGTCAATCATTTCCACTACCATGTAGAGCTTAAGCCTGATGGGGCAAGATAGGGGAAATTCAAAAACCCAAACTGTATATCAACAAGACGTGTTGTCTTAAGATAGTACTAGACGACAGGTCTCTCCGAGCTCCGTTGCCACAACAGTCCAACTGAAAGACTATTCTGCGCCTAGCTCCTGTCGGCAACCACAGGACTGGTTTAAAAACAAAGAGAGGGAGGAGGAAACATAGGTTTCCCATCATGCCCGATTAGTCCTGAGACAAAGTGTCGGCTGTAATCAAACAGGAGAATTTGATCAACTCAATTCCCCCTCTCCCCATCTGCCCTGATGGGTGACATCGCGGCTGCCTTATTTGTGCCTCATAGCACATCATACAACAGCTCTTCAACTGAATATTTCATAGTCATATCAGACGTCTCACCTCTCTCTCTGCCCTGGAAGTCTGGGGCTTATTAAGATTCAGCGCAGTGCCTTCTACCTACACAGCTTCTGGTTCCCAGTCTTCTCCCTCTAACATCAGTATCTGCCTCCCAGTCTACAACGACCTTTACATCAGAGCGAAGAGAATAGGAATGCAAACAAGAGGGCTCATGTTTCATCTGTCTCTCAGTTTCTCTCTCCTTCTCTCTTTTTAACTCTTTCTATTTCGCCCTCTATCTTCAATCTCACTTTCTCACACAGTGTTCAAGCTGTAGATCACTGAGACGGCTTTGTGGTTCATACATCAACGCCGACATTTGTACAGTTTTGTTTCGGATGTCTGCCTGTCTGTTGTGGAGGTGCAGGACGTTCTGGGCAGATCCAGTTGTCAGGTTGTCTGTGTTTTCTGAACACGGTTGACACCGAGTTGTTGTGGTCCCACTGTGGTTCCGATGTTGTTTTTGTGTTCCAGGCACGGTCAGCACAGTATGATCCTGGTCCCGCTGGACACCCCCGGTGTGAACGTGGTCAGACCGTTGACTGTATTCGGACAGGATGGTAGGTGCTTTTCCCCTAACATCCAGGAAGATTTCTAATTCCCCAGGAAGTTTAGTCGCCTTCCATATGTCACCGTATTCCCTACCCCATGGCCCTACACCATTCTAAAGAAGTGCACTTTATGGTAAAAAGGGTGTGATTCAGGACACAGCCTGAGTTTCAACGCATTTCCGATGAATGTAAAAAATGCTGTTCCTACACAAAAGAACTAGAACCTGCATGAGTCATTCTTTGACCTCACTCTTGTGTCTCTGTGGTTTCCTGGGGATTATATCAGATGCTATTCACGGTGGCCATTTTGAGATCCACTTCAATGATGTTCGCGTGCCTGCTTCCAACATTCTTTTGGGTAAGATTCCAATCATCCAACTAGTGACGCAGGGAATACTCCCTATCTCCACATAATCCAAGGTGAACAGAGTATGCCTGACTTTTAAAGGGGAAGTTTAGTATTTCCTGTTTTAAGCCACACCATTCCACTATGACCTCTAAACAGACTTATAGCTGACTTCAGACCAATGCTTGCAAAGTGAAATGCGCGTCTCCCGCAGGTGAGGACCGGGGCTTTGACATCGCCCAGGGTCGTCTCGGGCCTGGCAGACTGCATCACTGCATGAGGGCTGTAGGAGCTGCAGAATGGGCACTGGAGCTTCTGTGCCAACGCGCAGCCCGCAGACACGCCTTCGGCAAAAAACTCTACCAGCATGTAAGACTGTGTTTCTGTGTGCGTGTTTGTGTGAGGGGCGGGTCATTCTTTGAAGGCATGCTCGGATTAAGTTTGACTGACTGAAAGCTCCGCTACAGACAAAAATGGCACCTGACAGGAAGTGGGCGGATATTTTCGTCCAGTTTCTCCGGGACCATCACTAATTAGCAGTGGGCATGCGGTGGATTCTTCTCGTTTCACTGACATTGTGATATCATCACGGTCTAAGCTAAATTCAGTTTCAGCAAGTTAGTGTAAGATTAGCATATCAAATTTTTTAGAGAAATTTTTCCTAGATCATTTCAGCATCATCCCGTCACCACGCCTCTACCATCTATTGTCGAACAGACAGCAGGCCGCCCCCTTATTTCTCTCTACCGGCATCTTATTCTAAGAGACCAGATTTATCTCGGACCTGTATATTCCCTTCCTAAAAAATCAATCCTACATGGCACTCTATTCCTTATTAGTGGCAGGACCCAATGGGGCCCGGATCAAAAGTAGCACACTACTTGGGGACTAGGGGGCAAATAGGGACTTGGCGTCGGAACAACTCAGCACTATTCCTGGTCCGAATGCAGTCCTATGACAGTCTGGACCAATAGCAGTTACTCAGCAGACAGTGACAGCCAATGGGATTACCTCATCAGTGGTCACAAATGGCGTCCTATCCACTACATAGTGCCCTACTTTTGGGACTTGGACTAGCACCAGGGCTTGGCTCAACGTGGGGCACTATGTAGGATGCCGTTTGGGACTTAAGCCGTGTCAGAACTGTCAGCGTCGGAGCCAAGATAGTCGTAATAGTGCTCTATGCCCTACTGTGTCAAGTTTATCTGCAAATGTTTCGGGGAGCAGTCCGGCATCTAGCTAGTGCTAAGCTGGTGAAGAGACAGCCATGGAGAATGTAATACAGTGTAAAGGGATGGTTTACCCAAATTACTAAACCACACATAGGTTTCCTTACCCTGGAAGAAGTCTATGGACAAGGTATGAATCCAGCATGGGTTCGAATCCCGCACATACATTGGGGCTCGAAAGTTTGGGCACCCCAGGTAAAAATTTGTATTAATGTGCATAAAGAAGCCAAGAAAAGATGGAAAAATCTCCAAAAGGCATCAAATGACAGATTAGACATTCTTATAATATGTCAAAAAGAGTTAGATTTTATTTCCATCATTTACACTTTGAAAATAACAGAAATTTATGAATTTTTGAAAAAAATGGCGTCTGCAACAGTTTGGGCACCCTGCAGAGTTAATACCTTGTATTGCCCTCTTTGGCAAGTATCACAGCTTGTAAAAGCTTCTTGTAGCCAGCCAAGAGTCATTCAATTCTTGTTTGAGGTATCTTCGCCCATTCTTCCTTACAAAAGTCTTCCAGTTCTTTGAGATTTCTGGGCTGTCTGTCACGCACTGCTCTTTTAAAGTCTATCCATAGATTTTCAATTATGTTGAGGTCAGGAGATTGTGAAGGCCATGGCAAAACCTTCAGTTTACGCATCTTGATGTAATCCACAGTGGATTTTGAGGTGTGTTTAGGGGGTGTGTTGAGGTGTGTTCATTATCCATTTGTAGAAGCCATCCTCTCTTTAACTTCAGCTTTTTCACAGATGGCATCAAGTTAGCGTCCAAAATTTGCTGAAATTTTATTGAATCCATTTTTCCTTCTACTCGTGAAATGTTCCCTGTGCCACTGGCTGCAATACAACCCCAAAGCATTATTGATCCACCCCCATGCTTAACAGTTGGACAGAGGTTCTTTTCATTAAATTCTGTGCCCTTTCTTCTCCAAACGTACCTTTGCTTATTCCGGCCAAAAAGTTCTATTTTAACCTCATCTGTCCACAGAACTTGTTTCCACAATGCATCAGGCTTGTCTATATGTTCATTTGCAAACTTCAAACGCTGATTTTTGTGGTGAGGACGTAGAAGAGGTTTTCTTCTGATGACTCTTCCATGAAGACCATATTTGTACAAGTATCTCTTTATAGTGGAATGGTGTACCACAACTCAAGTGTCTGCCAGGTCTTTCTGGATGGATCGTGCAGTCAAACGTGGGTTTTGACTTGCTTTTCTCACAATCCTGCGAGCTGTTCTGTCTGATATTTTTCTTGGTCTTCCAGATCTTGCTTTAACTTCCACTGTTCCTGATGACTGCCATTTCTTAATTACATTCCGAACAGAGGATATTGGCATCTGAAAACGCTTTGCT
>JACXGI010003958.1:0-57775 GCA_016801175.1 Esox masquinongy
CTCCTACCACACACACCCTCCCCCTCTGCTCTCCTACCACACACCCTCTCCCTCTGCCCTCCTACCACACACACCCTCCCCCTCTGCTCTCCTACCACACACCCTCTCCCTCTGCCCATCTAACACACACTCCCTCTCCCTCTACCCATTTACCATGCATAGCCACTACCCTTCTACCGCACACTGCCTCTCCCTCTGCCCTTTTTCCACACACACCCTCTCCCTCTACCCTTCTACCATACTCCCTCTCCCTCTACCCACATACTACACACATCTTCTCCCTCTACTTTCCTACCCAACACGGCCTCTCCCTATACCCCCTACCACATGAACCTTCTCTCTACTCTTACCCCACACACTTTCTCCCTCAACGCGTTACCACACACACCCTCTCCATCTACCCTTCCACCAAACACTCCCCCTCCCTCTACCCTTTGCCACCACACACTCCCTCTGCCCTTCTATTAACCACTCCCTCTCTCTTTCTCTACCCTTCTACCACATACACCTTCTCTCTCTAGACTTTCACCACACACAGCTTCTCCCTCTACCCTTTCCCACACACTTTCCCTCTTCACCCGTTTACCACACAACCTCTCTCTCTACCTTCTCCCCCTCGATCTCTACCCTTCTTCAACCGGAAACACCTTTATTTCACACTCCACCCTCCTTCTACCCTACACATTTTCTCCCTCTCTCTCCAGCTTATGGATTAGGTTTTGGGTAAAATGTACATTTGGGGCTAGTTTAGGCATTAGGGATTAGGTTAAGTTTAAGTGTTAAGGTTATTGAGGTTAAGGCTTGGGTTTCAAGGACAGGAAAAATAGGGAATCATTTTCTGGTCCCCACAAGGATAGAAACAAGTAGGTGGGTGTGTGTTTGTGCTTAGCCTGGGCCATACCCATCTATCTCACTGAAGCCACCTCGGAGTGGCCTGTGTGTAATCTGTTGGTCATAAAACCCTAGACAAATGGTGTGTGTGTGGGATGAGTGAGCCAAGAAGAGGGTGGAGGAAGGGAAGCAAGGCTGACTGCAACAGAGGCTTTGCCACCACAGCTGTTTGCTTCTGTTCTGTTCCCTATAGGGCTGTAGTTCATACAGATCTTCTAGGCCCCAGAGTGAACAATGGATTGGCCAGTCAGTAGAAAGTCCAAAGACAGGGAGTTGAATTGGCTTCCCAAATATTCACTGTCTTTATTTACCACTGTTCATCTTTTCCCCTGATACTGTCTGGCAAACTGCTCTCTAAAAAGATGCACACGTTTACTCTGGAAACCCAGACAAAGGAAGGCATTAACGTAAAAACGATTTATTTATTGACAGGATATGTAAGACTTTCATGTAATTTCAGGGTAATTTCTGATTGGTCTGCCCAAAAATAAGCATTGTGACAATGCATGACATCCTACTTGAAGTGCAGGGCTGCTGTTACATGGAAACTGAAAATGCACTATTCTTTTTACCTTCTTTCCCCTGCCAACACTAAGCTCGCCCCTCCCCCAAACCTAAAAGGCAGCCTCAGGAAGCAATCCATGCAATGGTTAGAAAAAGAGGGAACTTATTGGGCTTCCTGTTCTGTTTTGAGATACAGATATCTAGATATGTATGGAAAATCAAAACTTTCAGCAGGGATAACGTCTGACAAAGACTAACTGAACATAAGCACACTGAGCATTAGATCAGATTAGATTAAACTTTATGTCATTGAACATGTAGAAGTACAGTACAGCAAAATGCAGTTAGCATCTAACCAGAAGTACAAATAGAACATGGCAGAAAATGTACAAGTATTACGTATAATGTATGTTACAAGTGGGATGTATTGATGTGCTGTGAAGGCTCATGCAAGTACAAATGGCAATTCTAAATATGCAATGAAGAATGATTATTCTTCTGTAAAAAAAAATCTTTTGGTGTTTATTTTGAGCATTTTGATTAAAATAAAATTGTAGAATATTCATAATGGTGATAATTTTTATGCATATTTTGCCTTTGCACCAAAGTATTGTTAGAATATCGACATAGTGAGGTTCCTGGCAACTCCTAGAACTACATAAAATGGTACCCAGAAACAGATGTGCAATAGCCATGAGGTATAAACCAATGTTAAGGTCTGCAGCTTCCCTGCTAGGTCACGCTAGTCAGATTTCAGTTTTCTTGGCTGAGAATATAAAGTAAAAAGGGCTTTGCCGGCAAAACTCAAAACATTTGGAAAAGTGAATTCGGGCATCTGTTTCTGTTTAGTTTGTCAGCGTCCAAAGAGCCAAGGTTTTTGTCCATGGATTCATAAAATGCTAGCAACATTGTTCCCCATGCTCATTCTCCTTTTCTTTTCCTTTTTTTCCCCTTGGACATAGAAAAAATAGCCCCAATTAAATAGAACTTTCTGAAATACCTTCAAAACCCCCCATCCCGCCACTCCCTATAGTAACCTCACACTCTCCTTAGCAATACCCCACCAGCCATCCCACGCCCCTCGACCGATCTCTCTCCTCTCCCTCACTCCTCATTCGTCTCTCTCTGCTTCAGCGAAAAGCCAAACAAGCCAGCCATTAAGTTGAGTTAAGCGCAGGAAGCGGGCCTCCGGGCCTAGCAGCCCTGTTTACAAGGAGCTAGTCAGGTTACAGCCGCCCTTTGAAGTGAGGAGGCTCACAGGAGACTGTCTGTCACTGGGCCAAAGCCCGGCGCTGCTCCACTGACTCACTGCATTCCCGCCATTCATCTGAGCAGAGAGGAGAAGAGAAAGGAGGGGGATCGGGGTGGGGGGCTGAGGCACAGGGAGGAGGGGTGGGGTGGTGCAGTTACAGGACAGGTAGATTTATGGTTAAATCTTTCTTCTTCTCCACTAAATCACGCATAAACATACACTGGTGGCACTGTTATTACAACCCTGGTACTTGTGATGTACTATGTCAGAGACTGCCGCACTCTTTCCCACAAGACAGGGGAATGATCGGTCTTATCCGAAAAGAGGAGAGATCTTGAGTGGAAAGCAAGAACAGACCAAACACCCTATCGTACCCAAACTTTACAATTTCTTGATTAGGTGAGAAATCGCTGATCCAATTCTACCCCCTTTTAACATGCTGAAGCTATTTCTATTATGTACAGTATATTTCTGAAGTGTTTCTTGTAGCCTCATTGCTGGAGGTGTTTGGGATCCAGGGAGTATCCGCTTTCTCCAACCAGCCCTACATTTATTGCGTTACATCACCACAGAGGAGGTTCAGTTTCAGCTAGACCTCGTTCGGTGGATTCCAGCCCTTCATTGTCTGAGTACTCTACAAAGATTTAGAGAAGATAGAGTAAACCTAAGCTTTATTATTTTCCTTTCACTTGCATGTAGAGACAAATGCCCTGGTCTGAATGTGCCCACCCCCTCCACACACATACATACAGTCACTTCCAGCATGATCGACTCCCTTGATTTAGATTGGGTTAAGAAAGGCTGTATGAAAACCAACGCCTCAGGTAATATTTTTTCTTAACTAACCATTTTCATCTGGATGTGTAACATGTTGAATATGTGCGTAATCTACCAGTAGAATCACTGTCACACATCATTTTGCCATGAAATTCCAAGAAAACAAGTGGTTTAAATGAGATGGGGCACATGTCGGCGCATATGTGACATAGTACACAATATTCAGGGACCCAGAATGCATCTTTAAGTGTCAAAAAAATGGCACTCTTGTTTTCCTGTCATGTTTTTCAGAGATTGCTGATCATGCTGGACAGGATCCTAGACCATTCCATAAATAACATTTCCAGGTCCATGAGCTCCTTCGTTCTGAGCTCGCCGTCTTCAATTCAAAGCACAGGTTTTTAATGGAATTCAACTCTGGGGAACGAGATGGCCACGGCAAAATGTTGATTTTGCGGACAATTAAGTATTTCTTAGTGGATTTATTATGTGTGCTTTGGGTCATTGACCACTTGAGTTTTAGCATCCCTGCAGACGCAACCAGGTTTTTGGCCAAAATCATCTGATATGTTAACAATCCCATTGACTTTAACAACGGCCCCAGGGTCAATGGAAGCCAAATAGCCCCAAAACATCTAATTTATGAAGTTATTTTCTGCTCATGCCTTCTCCCTTTGACACCAAACCCACTGGTGTGCATGGCCCAAAAAGCTCTATTTCCATGCAGTCTGACTAATGCACTGGTTACACTCCAACGTTTTTAGCAAACTCCGCGCGTATGCGTTTGTTGGGCCGCGCACAACAGTAGCTGTTTTGAAACTTGCCGCCCGTAGATCTTTCTTTAAGTCAGTGGCCCCAAGCAAACATAAAAATCAAGAAAATGTACAGTGACAACAAAATCAACACTGTACAATGGTCACCTTAGTCTCCGGACTTGAATCCGTTTGAAAACCTGAGTTTGCATAGGAGAGGGCTGTCTACAAGCATTGACCAAAAACTCTTAAGGGTGCATAAAGATTATGTATGGAGGAATGACCTAAACTCCCATCCAATGTGTTCACTTAAAGAAAATATAGAAAAAGGAATGGTCCACAAAGTGCTCAAAACAAGGGTGGCAATAATTTTACACTTAACTGAATCCTTGAATCATTAAGCACAGTATATTCAAGTTATTGGAAAAATACACAATTATACAGCCTCTGCTGGTCCCCTCTATCAAGGGCTCTAATAATACTGTAGTTGACTGCATATATACTATGCCTTCTTAGGGTGTGTTCTTCCAGGTATGCTGTGTTATATCACCTGCCGGGCCTCAGAGAGCCATGGAAGGGAAATGCATCCCCATGGCAGTCGCCGTACAGTCTGAAAGCTAACAGATGTTGAGGTATGACTCAACTGTCAACACGTTGGCAGGGGTAGTGTGATGGAGACCTCTCTGAGCAGGCCTATTTTAGTCACAGGGAGTGGGAGAGAGAGTGGAACAGGAGGAGAGACACGAAGACACGATGAGATGCCCGCGAAGACAGGATGGGATGCCCGCACTTGTACAGTCTAAGTACGTCTCCTGTGCACCCGGAAGGCCCGCACTAACAAACAGTCCCGCGGCCACGCGTTACACGCACAGCACCTCACAAGCACCTCATCAACATAATTCAATGACTTTGGACTGAAGGAGGTTATTGTATTGGGTCCAGACCGTGAAACTACAGGGCCTCAAGACATACATTAGAGCTGAAATGTGATCTCTTCTTCAACATAGGCAGTAATGTTTATAATGGCCAACATTTGGATTGTGTTTCCAAAGGGGGCATTGTTAATTTGGATCTGAAACATGCACCTGGTTTCACCTAAGCCCCCACCAACCGAAGCCAGGCCATACAAAAATAACAGGTTTTGTCACATGTATCTTCAACCATAACTTAACATTGTGTAGAAAGGCTTTTTAGTCCTCTAATTGGGGAAATGGAAGTTTAACTTGCTGAAGGTTGACAGATAAAAAGTTTTTTTAACATGTTAGTATTCAGTAATATGCTAAAATAAGAAATAAAGACAGCGCCATTGCCTGATAACTCAAATTGAAATCTTCTTCTGTCCTGCTGTTTGAGTCCATGGGCGTGCCATGACATCTGGCGGGGGTCCAGACTTCTGGGTAGCCAGGGCAAAGCTCTTCACACAATACCGCATAGTATAGAACAATACGGTATCCCATTTTCCAACCCTTATCCTGAAATCCCTTACTTACAGACAAAGGGAACATATCTGTATCGCTAAACACAAATTGATAACTACGTTACCACCCCATTCTGTGTCGTAAAGAAACGATAACGAGACACTTTCAATTTGAGGACAAGTTAGACAGGAGAAAATACTCCTGCTGGTCAAGATAACACACATGGACAGAGTCACACAGTAACGCTAAAAATTTATCAAATCATGTGGCTTTTATTTTGTTGTCAATTGCCCATCCCCTCACAACCAAGTCAAGTGTTTCTTAGGAGTGGCCAGATTCACACCAGTTTTCACATCACAACATCAAAGTACCACACTATTTTGAATCAGTTTTCAAGAGACTTTGCTCGTGGATTTTAACAGTTTGACCAACACAGTATCCAAAAAGTGGATCTATTCAATGTGACTTTTTGGTAATAGCAGTGTGGAACTCATTTCACTCATTTCACTGGATGTTAGCTGGTTCATCACCCTCAAAGTCTATGGGTCATGATAAATAATCAAAGATTCTGTTGATTGAAACAGCCATTACAAATGCGAGGTAAATTTAGCAAACACCAGCGAAAAAAGGGATGAGAACACGTGATAAAAATCACCATAATATTTTCCTTTAAGTACCTTCGGTGATCACAAAAAAAACATGCTTTCACCTAACTTCCTTAGATTTTTTGGTGACAACTATTAAAAGACAAATTAAACAAGGATTACAATTTCTCTTGGCCCATAGACTACTTTCAGGTGAGGAAAGATCTAAAATAAAGTTTGGAAATAGTGAAATTGGCCTTTTAAAGCAGGCTTTCCCCCCCGGAGACATGACCAGAGTTTCCTAGCAGCCTTGCCTTCAGTCCTTTCAGCCAGCCCCCCTTGTTGTTCAGTGCCAAGGCATTTCATTTGTGGGGAGTAGGAAGGAGAGGGGCTATTAGGGAACATTTACTGCCTTTACTACAACCCAACTTCCCTGATCGGACACATCATAAGGAAAATTATTACAGATCTGGGATTCACAGGAGAAACTTCAAACATGTATGTGTCATGCTGCCAGTAAAAACAGGCCACGCGACTGAGTGTCTACCTATGGCTCCTCAGAAAATGGGTGCAGGAGTTAACCAGACATTACGGCTGTCAAAAGACAAAAACAAAACATGTCCTTTCTTTAAATACAAATATATAATTTTATATTTTACAATCCTATTTACAGTTGCATTTAATTACATCTGACCTGTTCACAGAGTGAATATAAAGTCTTAAAATGGCTGCCCGTCCATTCAGACCTCCTTTTTCCCCTGCTCACTGTATTCCCAGTAGGATATTCACTCACACACTGAAGAGTTTTTATGGCTGGTAACTTTAAAAAAGTAGAATCAGAGTGGGGGAGGTGAGAGAGAGCACTTCAGCACATGGCATCCATTGACCATGATTGTTGTTTGTTCAGAACGTCAGAGGTTTAGCCAGTCTTCATATGTCAGCAACATTTTGGTCAAGCACCCTATCCTGACTCAAAACTTGTTTTGATTTCAATATTGGCATGCAATATTTGATTTCAGTCAATTGTCCATAAAAAAAAACAAAATAAAAAACACTGACATTATCTGATTACAAATGTATAAAATGTACCACTCTCACATTGAGTAGAACAAATAAGAAGGGGTAGGGGGGCACACTATAAAACATCAGATTGAACATTAATAAAAAGATATAAAAAAATAAATCCACGGGTGGCCTCGCTCCCTAGACAGTAGTCTCTCCGTGCTTACTGTTTGTGAGTCTGGTGTAGAACTTGCGCCAGGAGTGCAGTGTCTTGCCGGACCAGATCCAGAAGCCAGAGGTGATTCCCACGATGAGAGTCATCAGGTACTTGATCATGTAGACCGTGAAGTCAGGCGTCATCCGAGGGGTGTACTGCATGGGACAGGGGATGGCCAGGCCCTTGCAGTTGTGGCTCACCCAGCTCTTCTCCCAGTGGTGGCGGAAGGCCTGCTCGTAGAAGAAGCAGGCGATGACGATGGTGGCGGGCACCGTGTAGAGCACGCTGAACACGCCGATCCTCACCATCAGGCGCTCCAGCTTCTCCGTCTTGGTGCCGTCGTGCTTCATGATGGTGCGGATGCGGAACAGGGACACGAAGCCAGCCAGGAGGAAGGAGGTCCCGATGAAGAGGTAGATGAAGAGGGGGGCAAGGATGAAGCCCCGCATGGGGTTCAGGCTGTTGAGGCCCACGAAGCAGACGCCACTGAGCACATCGCCCTCGATTTGCCCCATGGCCAGGATGCTGATGGTCTTGACCGCCGGCACCGCCCATGCGGCCAGGTGGAAGTACTGGGAGTTGGCCTCGATGGCCTCGTGACCCCACTTCATGCCAGCCGCCAGGAACCAGGTCAGGGACAGGATTACCCACCAGATGGAGCTGGCCATGCTGAAGAAGTAGAGCATCATGAAGAGGATGGTGCAGCCCTCCTTCTTGGTCCCTTGGACTATGGTTTTATATCCATCGGGGTTGAAGCTGCTGTTGCACACCACCTTGTCCCCCAGGAAGTAGCCAGCAATGTAGGCTATGGAGACCATGGTGTAGCACCCAGAGAGGAATATGATTGGCCTTTCTGGGTACTTGAAGCGCTGCATGTCCACTAGATAGGTGGTGACGGTGAATAGGGTGGAGGCACAACACAGAGAAGACCATATGAGGATCCATATGCGTGCAAAGTAAATCTCTGTATCATTGAAAAACATGTAGCCTCCACTGTTCCTGGAGTGTTCACATGGCGCTCCACAATCCTGCTCCCCCAGAAACGAATAATTCAGATAAGTGGGGACTTTCAGCACAGCCGGACAGCGGAAAGGCCTGTCTGGGGTTGAGTAGACATGGACGCCAGGGGTTCCGGGGACTGGCATGTGTACGGGCGGGGCTGTGGCTGTGGAGTCATTCTGACCCACGCAAATGTGGCCGTCTCCAAGCACGGGGAAATTCTCGCACCGGAGACGTTCCGGCCACTGGAAACCGAACTTGTTCATGAGCGCTTCACAGCCGTGCTTTGCCCTCTCGCAAATAGAGCGGCATGGTGGAATGGCTTTTTCCAAAACTGTACACACAGGCGCATACATTGAACATAGGAAGAATTTAAGCTCGGGTGAACACTGTACCTTTACCAAAGGGTAAAACTGGTGCACCTCCAGTCCTGCGTCTTCTTGGTTGTAATGGCCCACTAGATTGGGCATTATAGTTTGATTGTACGCGATGTCCGTGCATAGTGGGATTGAAATAGGTTGGCAAAATCCATGGTCCGGGACAGCGATGCCACTATCGCCTTGGTATTGCGCCGATACGATCAAATACGGCATTATCAGTGCCAGAAAAGTCACAAAACCTCTTTGAAAATCCATTTTCATTGAGAGATATATTTTTTAAATATCTATTTTAACCTGATTAAGTCATGCAACACAGAGATACTTGTTTTAGTCTGTAGCATCGGAAATTCGTATTTAGTGACAGAATAGTAGAGAAAAACGTCCGCTGTACAGTCCCGGTGAGAGAAGAACTTCCTTTTCGCTCGCCTGAAAATGAGGCTGCTTGACTTTTCCTTTGTGCAACTCGCATGGCCCAATCAGACAGTTTCAAGTCCCCCCAGCAACTTTCTGTGGTTGGTTTCAAAGTAATGTCAGGAGGAGGGGTGGTGATACAAGGACCCTAGAAACAGCTTCCCACTTAGTCCCAAAATGTGGAGCTGTACATATAGATAAACGACATAAATATATATATCTATATACAGCAATAATATTGATATAGGACAAATAAAATAAAACATATATAAAATATTCCATGCTGCAATACCAGTAGGTCAACATGAAAACTAAAGTCACGTTGACATCTTGTGGTCATTGTAGGACAATGCTTTTGCAACAGTTATCCCAACCAAAGCGGTCTAGTCCTCATACTACCATACTGCATTCTGAAGTTTATGGGCTTGACAAAGCATTATTTTTTAATGCCATAACTTAGTTATTAATAATTTGATCTATTTCAGGATGCCACTGTACAATTGCAAGGTACATGAATCATTTAAACGAAATAAATGTAATAAACCCAAGAGGAATAAGAACACACAGAACAACACATCTGATATCAACATAACAGTAACATGTGGAATTCATTGTTTACATTGGAAATCCCTAAGCTTACAACACTGAGGAAAAAGGAACTAACTAAAACAGAGATCTGTAAGGCAATTGATTTGGAGAAATATATAAAAATGTGATAATACTGAATTTAAAGCAAAAATACTCTACAATTCAAGTACACCGGATTCCTTTGCATTTTCCAATGAAACAGAGGTTAAACATACTTTCTAAACTAAGTGACACCAATAACAGAAACATTCACTGTGTATTGGAAAAAATGCAGGCCCGGCAACCCAAAAGGGTATAGGCTCTGATGTAAAATTAAAAATAATTATAAAATTCACACCACTGCCATACTCAAACTTTTTTGGGACAATTTACAAATTTATATTGACTAAGGAAAGACGTAGGTGAGTGTGCTGAAAAACCACAGGGTCAGAATCAAACCCATCTGTCAGTGGTATGTGTTTACCTGGGGCCAAGGCTTAGACCGCTAGACCACACTAGGCCACAAAGTTTGGAGCGAAGCCTATTTCTCTTGACATCTATAACTGAGGATAACACTTTATTTTTATTGGAAGCCTATTTGACCCAAGCTATTATTGCATAATGTCTGCATGTTCTCTAAAGTTTGCAAAAATGTACCTGGACGCACCTGTTAAAAACTTTCTATGGACAAATGAGTCTAAAGTGAAGTTTTTGCACATCAAGAGTCCTGTTATGTCTGGTGAAAACAAAACACTGCATTCCAAAGCATTGACCCAATTTCAAAGGTCAAGCATGATGGTGGTAGACTGATGTTTGGGAGATGCTTTACTGCATAAGGAATTTCAGGTGATCTGCCCATGAGCTTATCTGAGTAACAGGAACAATATTTCCTTGTCATTGACCGGACCTTAACTGAATTCAAATGTACAAAAAAAATTATAATGTGAAAATGTATGCAATCGCTACAATAAATTTGCTATGCATAAGAGAGTCTGCTCAAAACGAATATGTTTATATATTATTTTACATATATTCATACATATTCAGATTTTATTTATATTCATACATATTCATATATATTTTTATATATATTTAATCTAGATTTAAACCTTTAGACCTGAAACGAGGAGTTCATGTACAGGAATCTACAAACGTCACTGAGTTAAAGCAGTTTCTAATGGAAGAATACGCCAAACCTCTTCCACTGAGATGTGAGAGATAACAACTAAAGGATTAGTTTTGTTGCAATCTTTTTTCACAACCAGTTATTGAATGTAAGAGAACAATCACGTTTTCCCAGGGGAAATGTTGTCTTCATTCAAAGTAAGAATACGTCGAGAAACTAAGTAATCCCTTCATGTGGAGTATAACGTTTGAATACACCTACTCATTCAAGGGTATTTGTTTATTTTTTACTATCTTCCGCATTGCAGAATAATAGTGAAGATATCAAAACTATGAAATAACACATGTAATCATGTAGTAATCAAAAACAGATCGAAATACATTTAATTTTGTAAATTCTTAAAATTTTGCCACCCTTTGCCTCGATGACAGCTTTGCGGACTCTGCATTCTCTAAATCAGCTTCATGAGGTAGTCTACTGGAATGCATTTCAATTAGGTGTGCATTGTTAAAATGGAATGTTTTTCTTCATAATATCGCTTGAGTCAACTGTGTTGTGACAAGGTAGGGTGTGTGATTTTCCTCTATTTTGTCCACGCCAATAAAGCCTTTTGAATGCAATTTAAATGTGCCTCTGGTAACGAGGATTCCATAAAACATTTTTGTTGCTAGGCCTTTTCTGTCATGTCCCGTTCCCCATTGGTACCTCATTGAGTGAATAACATACTATGGACCAATCATCACAGTGTAGACAGTTGATAAAATAAGAGAATTTGATTCGCGGGGGTTGATGATCTCGAGCCAGCGGTCTACTTAGTTTCTCTTGCGAGTGACCAGACCAGACATAGGTCTGCCAAGTAGAGCGTAGAGCAACGTTCAAGCTCGCGATCAATAATTCTGTAGTGACCTTCTCCTTGTTGTTTTAGAGTCTGTTTTGTTTAGTTAGTATTTGAGAAAAGTTGTAATTTTAAGCCGTGAGCATTTCATCTGTGAAAATTGACTCCAAAAAGGTTGTTTACAAAGCAACGTTAGCGTTTATTAATGGAGGTAAGTTGCTAACAGTACAGTACAGTAGCCAACATGGCTATTTAGCTACTGTAGCTGCAGTAGCTAACAGTTAATATAATTCGACAATAGTGTACGTGATAAATAAGAGACCAGCAATTAGCTACGTACTTGTCGCAAAAGTAAATGTCTGCTATTACAATAACTACGTAATTTAATAAGTTGTTGATAGAACCTATAGTAAGTGGATATAGCCAGGCTATTTTTCAGTAACTGTAGCTTTCTAGCTTAGGTAGCTAGCTTAGCTACAGTAGACACCTGCTGAACTTCCTCCGTAATATTGATAAGTTTGGTCCTTCACGGACGCTGCTTTTGAACGGGTCATTTTTGGTGAACGTTGGGAACCGAATTGCATCGATGGTAGGATTCGTTCATTTGGCTACTCGATTGGTATAATTTTTCATGTTTTAGCTCAAAACAACTATCTAAGGTAGTAAGGATACGATAAAATATACTATTCACACTATGCACATTTTCCGGTAGGGTAAAGTCATGTAAAAAAGTATCAGGCAAATAGCCTATTTGAGGGTTTATTTCAAGATCTGATACATTTATGGCCTGCTTTTACATTGGATATAAGCTAGCACTTTTCTTTATTTCTTAGATATAAGCTAGCACATTTCTTTATTAAAAGCGGAATGTGTTGATTTTTGTTTTCTCAATATTTTCCCCATTATTTGGGTTGAGTGAACTGTAGAATTTTAGCAACCAGGAAATGGCCAAGGTGTTTCACTTGTCTGTCTCGATGTGCTTGAGGAGATGGTCATTCTTCTACAGTACATGGCAGAGAAAGAAGATGTCTCTTTTATTTTTTGTATGCACCCATAATAGTTTCTAGCCGAATAAATAACATTAACACGTTATTTCCACTATTAGTGTAGATATACAATGGACACCTTTTATTACATATGATATACAATACTATAATGCAAATACTCTC
This sequence comes from Esox masquinongy, assembly GCA_016801175.1. Lineage (NCBI taxonomy): Eukaryota > Metazoa > Chordata > Actinopteri > Esociformes > Esocidae > Esox > Esox masquinongy. The sequence goes on from JACXGI010003958.1 coordinate 12,885, forward strand.
ATTTGGGAGCCAAATGAGCCGTCTCCTTTAGTTGAACTGAGACACACTTTTATCTAAGTTAGCTATTAACTTAATAATAAGCTAGCTCGCTAGCTAAATTAGCGGGTTCTGTGATTTTTAACATGTTTGTATGAATAGCTGTTTTTTTTGTAATCCTTAGGTTAATAATGCTGTGAGAAATGGAATCAGTGCAAGTTCAAGAGGTGTAAGAATGGCGTTTGATCGATTCCAAAGTTCGGCCACATCAGGTTCAGACTCATTCTTTTCCTTATATAAGCATCAGGTGAGACATTTAAAACAAGACAACCACAAACATGTCCCGTCCCCATGATTGTTATACACCCCCCCCCCCGGGGGCAAATTTTAGTCAAACAGATAAAGAGATGTTTACATTATAGCACCACTGTGTGGTCTATATGAATGTTCTTATGTATGCAAGTGTTGTATTACCTATTCCATCTTTTGCATGCACATAAACCTAAAACAATTTCATTTTTGAGGGACTGTTAATGTTTTACTTTTCTAGATTGCAATGAACTGCAATGCAGTTTTAGATGAGGAATGCTGCAGATGAAAATATTTTGCAATTCTTGTAGGTATACATTGTCTTTTGGGTTAAACTATATTAGAATCTTCTGTCATCTTTTTTCACAGGCCTGTGGAACTGGGGACAACGGGAGGACTTCCCTACCTTACACCCCCTTGCCTTATTTCTCACCACAAGAAGAACATCTCATGTCCTTCACGCCCTGGTCTGCACAGGATGATGCATACCAACTCAATGATCGCACCCAAAACAATATTAAAAGCAGGCAAATAAACAACTTTAAATCCAACTCTCATAATTTGATACCCACCAAATCTATATTGTGTTCTTTCATAGCAGCAGTTTACATTTATAGTCAAAAGAAGTTATTGGGAAAAATATTAAGACACGCATTGTTGAACAAAGTGTCCCTGGCAAATTAATTTGAATTGCAAAAAAATCTCTTGATTTGTTTCTATTTAATGCAGCACAGTGTTTCCTTTTCATATGTTCTGCAATGTTTCTTTCCAATTCTCCAAAGAAATGTCCCAGATGGAAATGATTGTGGAAGTGAAGCTGATCTCTATGGGCTGGTGTCAGATATCTTGGAGGAGGCTGATCAAATGGACCCCTACTTTAATGAAGAGTAAGTTACTCACCGGGAAAGTGTTATTCTTCTTTGCTCCTAGTTGTGCAAACCCATTACTTACCAGAAGCTCAGCTTGCTGGCACATACTCTCGACGGCCACTTTATTAGGTACGCCTGCTTATTGACATCTCTCAAGTTTACAGGATTGTTCTGTGAGTAAAAAACACCGTGTTAATGAGAGAGGTCAGTGGAGAATAGCCAGACTCGTTCAAGCTAACAGAAAGGCCAATAACACTAATATCCTTTACAACAATGGTGTGCAAAATGAGTCTTGGCTTGGAGGAGATGGAAATATGATATTAGATAGGTTTACTTAATAAAGTGATCAGTAAGTGTAGATTCGACAGAGGAAAGCTGGCTGGTGGTCAACATTAAATCCCCTATACCAGCCATTCAGCTATTTTTTTAATATATATTTTAGTTTTGATGTCTGCAGTAACTAATGGGTTTTCGGTTACATACGGTTAGGTCTGGAAATATTTGGGCACTGACACAATTTTCATAATTTTGGCTCTGTACGCCACTACAATGGATTTCAAATGAATCAACCGAGATGCAATTGAAGTGCAGACTTTCAGCTTTAATTCAAGGGGTTGAAAAAAAATATCATATGAAATGTTTAGGAATTGCAACCATTTTCATTCACAGTCCCCTTATTTCAGGGGCTCAAATGTAATTGGACAAATTAACACAATCATAAATAAAATGTCAATTTTTAATACTTTCTCGAGAAACCTTTGCAGGCATTGACTGCTTGAAGTCTGGAACGCATGGACATCACCAAATGCTGGGTTTCCTCCTTTGTGATGCTTTGCCAGGCCTTTACTGCAGCTGTCTTCAGTTGTTGTTTGTTTGTGGGTCTTTCTGCCTTAAGTTTTGTCTTCAGCAAGTGAAATGCATGCTCGATCAGGTTGAGGTCAGATGATTGACTCGGCCATTGCAGAATATTCCACTTCTTTGCCTTAAAAACTCCTGAGTTGCTTTCACAGTATGTTTTGGGTCATTGTCCATCTGTAAAGTGAAGCACAGCCCAATCAACTTAGCTGAATTTGGCTGAATCTGAGCAGACAATATATCCTTATACACTTCAGAATTCATCTGGTTGCTTCTGTCTTCTGTCACATCATCAATAAATACTATTGACCCAGTGCCATTGGAAGCCATGCATGCCCATGCCATCACACTGCCTCCACCCTGTTCAACAGATGATGTGGTATGCTTCCGATCTTGAGCCGTTCCAAGCCTTCTCCATTCTTTTTTCTTCCCATCGTTCTAGTACAGGTTGATCTTAGTTTCATCGGTCTAAAGAATGCTGTTCCAGAACTGAGGTGGCTTTTTAAGATGTTTTCTGGCAAAGTCTAATCTGGCCATTCTATTCTTGAGGCTTATGAATGGTTTGCACCTTGTGGTGAACCCTCAGTATTTGCTCTCATGAAGTCTTCTCTTTATGGTAGACTTGGATAATGATATGTCTACCTCCTGGAGAGTGTTCTACACTTGGCTGGATGTTGTGGAGGGGTTTTTCTTTACCATGGAAAGGATCCTATGATCATCCACCACAGTTGTCTTCCGTGGACATCCAGGCCTTTTTGTGTTGCAGAGATCACCAGTGCTTTCTTTTTTGCCTTTAAAAAAAAGAATGTACCAAACATTTTCAGAATGTACCAAACTGTTGATTTGGCCACTTCTGTTCCTGCTATCTCTCTGATGGATTGTTTTTTTCACTTGCGCTGAGAGCTCCTTTGACCGCATGTTGTGGGTTCACAGCAACAGCTTCCAAATGCAAATGCCACAGCTGGAATAAACTCCAGACCTTTTACCTGCTTAATTGATGAAGAAATAACAAAGGAATAGCCCACACCTGTCCATGAAACAGCTTTTGAGTCAATTGTCCAATTATTTTTGGTCCCTTGAAAAACGGGGCTACAAATTAAAGAGCTGTAATTCCTAAACCCTTCCTCCAATTTGGATGTGAGTACCCTCAAATTAAAGCTGAGAGACTGCCCTTTAAGCCCATATTAAATTATTTAACTGTCACTTGAATATATTATGGTAAAGAGCCAAAATAACAAACGTTGTGTTAGTGTCCAGTTGTTTCCGGACCTAACTGTATTTAATTATTAGAGTGGCGTCTCAGCACTATTGTGTTTCACTGTTTGTGTAACAGGGTTGAGAACTCCACAGCTACCTTGTAGCCCATGGGGCTATACAATTGGTACCTTTTGTATGTCTCAAGCGGTTGGAACATGGTCAGTAAGGGTGGTCATGTATTTTGACTGATCTAGGCTTCTTCCTTAGTTAAGACTTTTGGATTTTTTACTGTATTTTGAAAAAGTATATGCTGCATTTAACTGTTTTCAACTAACTTTCAGGACATCGACCTATCTGAAAACTGTTTGGTCTCCCAAGTCAATGAGGGGCGAGTGCCAGCAGTACTTCCAGTCAGAGTCCAAAATGCAGTCCAACGCAGCCTTTCTGCCAAACCATGTCTACCCTGAATCTTTCAGTAAAGGACAAGGGCAGCCAATGAACCGAGATTCTGAAGAGTTTTACCACCACTTCAATGGCTTTGATACCTGTGACCAACAGTTTTTCCACTCATCCTGCAACGGAGACACAGACATTGGATACTCAGAGAGCCTAGATCTGCCCAAGCCACCGGGGCTATCACCTCCCAGTGTGGGGAACGCCTACATGTCCAAGATGAGACACAGCAAACACAACTTCAATGAAGCTGAGAGTCTGATAGGGTTCTGTGGTTCTGGGAACGCCTCCTCAGACCATATGGATGCCTTTCTGTCCTCTGTTTGCCCCCAGAGCAAGATGAACAGCCAGCCCTTTGACCACTACTATGTAGAGTACCCTGGCCAGAGCAGCGCCAAGCCCAGAAGTACCAAGCAGTACACCATGCAAGATGTCAGCAAGCTGGCCAGCAACATCCAAGCTTTAATGGCTGGGGATAATGTCACCGAATCTGGTAGGGACTCTCAGAACAGGCAGAGTGTGCAGATGCAGTATGATGACATCGTGGCAGAACAGAGGAACTTCTCCAGTTCTAGCCTACCAGGGCAAAGCACTCAAGCCATGCAGTTCAAGAAGGAGTTGGGAGGGGAGTATGGAGCCATGCGGAGGGAGAATGATGGAGGAATGAAGAGCAAACAGCCGCTACAGAGTGACTTTGGTTCCAAAGAATTAACTGGATTTGGTCCACAAAACAACGAGTATTTCCAACCACCAAAAGCACTGTCGGCACCTTTTAATTCTCCAAGCTCTTATATAAACAAGATGGCTGCCCAGAAAGGAAGCAACCCCGCCTCGACGGGCCTGATTCTTAACCATCACAGCCAGCAGCAGGACAAACTCAAACAATGTCAGCCAAGGGGAAACTGCCTATCCTCTGGCCCATCCAAGATACTCTCACACTCCGTGTCCGAGTTTGTACCACAGCACTTCCACCAGTACATCCAAGACTACAGTCAGGGGGATGGGCCCGGCCTCCACAGCAACAGAGCTGGACAGTACCAGGTCGGGGTGGGCCTGGGCGTGCTGAGGAGGGGAGGCAGTGACGATGTCTTTGAGATGCGGCTGGACAGGGGCAGGATGCACATGGCCGGGCTGGCGGCTGGCAGCTGCTGGGACGGAAAGACAAGGCCCCAGACCGGCACTCGCACACGAGGAGACGGGGACGAGGAACAGGGGCTCCTGCAGAACCCATACCTCGACCTACTGAGCAGCATGTACAGCTCTCAGAGGCCCAGTGGAGCACACGGCGTAGTCAACCCAGGGAAGAGCCCGGCCTTTCTGCCGTACGCATACCAGGCCATGAACAACCCCGGATCAAACTCCTGCCACGTTCCTCTGAACTCAGCCAGCTTCCACTCCAGATCTTCCTTCCCCTACGGCAGCCCCGCCCCCACCGTGGACCTGTGCAGCCTGCTGCCAGAGTGGAAGTTTGGGTCTTTCAGCCCTTACCTGGATGATGCAATGAGCTCCAGCAGGGAGAACCTCAACACCGGGGTGACGGCTGGCCTGAGGTCCGACAGGATGGTGAGGAACCGGGGAGGTGCCATGAGCCAGCTCCACTTCTACCTGGAGGAGTGCTACGAGCAGTGGAGAGTCCTGGAGAAGGAAAGGAAGAAGGTGAACAATACAAATGGGTTTTTCATTTAGTGGGGGCATTGGCATTCTTTTTATTTCTCTGATCATGCTGCAAGTCTATAGTTGGTGAAAATAACTCCCGACCTAGGTTTGACTAGTTGGTAGTAAGTGTGTTGGTTTATTATCTGTTTTAGACAGAGATGGTCCTCACCAAGAGTTATCCTGGAAAGCGGATATCCGTAGTGACCAGCAGTGCCGTCCCCAGAATCCCACCCAATCCCTCAAGAGTGGACCGTCTCATTGTGGATCAGATTAGAGAACAAGCAAAGGTAAGGATTTTTTGGTGGAATTTCATGCTTTAATTTGATAGAGACAGTGATGAAAGATAAATGGAAGAATTAGCACTCAAAGAGCTGTTGGTCGATATGAACCTATGCTACTGCAGTACAGGAGCACCCTAGGCCACAGAGAAATATTAAATGTCCACTTTGAAAGATGGTAACTGCTGGTTGTAGGATATTATGTACATTGCACAAATCAACACCATAAGAAAAAAGGGTTCCAAAAGGGTTATTCTGCTATTGCCACAGGGGAACCCATTATGGTCCCTGGAACCATATAGAACCAAAAGTGGTTCTTCAAATTGTTTCTCTATGCAGAAAGCTGAAGAGCCTTTTTAGATTCTAGTTTGCACTTTTTTAAAGGACAGTAATGAACACTAGGAAGGAAAGTAATAAACACTCATTTTAATAAATAAAATGTACTGCAGCTGTTCTTGACAGTTGTCTGTGGGTAGTCTTATATTGTTTGTTTTTGGTTATCAAGGAGGGTTAGTCTAACTTGCAACTGCTGCTTCTCTTAAGACCTACAAGGTTTTTATGTCAACTTGTTCGCAAATAACAAATTAATGAGATGGAATGCAATTTAGACCTAGGCCATGTATATATTTGGCATCTGGTTCAAGGATTTGATCTAGCAACCTTTCGGTTACTGATTAGATGCTCTAAACCCCAAGGCCACCATTAGGTGATGCCTAGGCCAAGAAGTCACATTCAAATCGAATTCAATACAACATGTCACACAATGGGCTGCGACACTGTAATGATCCACGATCATCTGACATTGGAGAGGACAGAGGAGAAACATGTTGGGCTCAATATAACATTTAGTGGCATCGGTTGTCTCGACTTTTTTTTTTTTTTTTTACAATTAACATTCTTCTTTTGTCAAATAGTTGAATTGCCACATATGCATGTGTTTAAACATGTAGAATCTAACGGACTCAGGCTGTGTGATAGTTTATCATTTTAGTGATAGCTATGGTTGGTGTGACTTGACATAAGAGTTGATTAAGATACTGGAATACTTCTTGCTGTAAACTAGATAAACATCCATCATGTTCTGCACATGTTTCGAAACTCATTTGAATACTGTTGTTGGACCTGATTCTACTCTTGTGTGCTAGGTGATGAGCCTTCTAGGTAAAATGGAGCGTCTACGTAGCTTCCCCCTTCACGCCAATATTTGCTCGTCGCTGGACAGACACCTCGAGGCTATTTACATTACCCAGGCCAGGCGCAAGGAGGAATTCATCAACACGTCAAACCGACAGAGACAGGATGGCACTCATTTCAGAGAGGAAAGAGGTAACTCAACACATGCCTGGATTCAATCCGAAAGCGGGTTAAGGGCACCGCAGCTTTTAACAGCAATGTTTGCGGAGAATATCATTCACTGTAAATTCTTCAGATGCCAACTCAGTCGCAAATGGCCTTTAAAAGCGTCAATGTCAACAACAGCTTACAGATTGAATCCAGGCTAAAAATCAGCCACACATTCTTCTAAACATACTGTCCCCCCAGCATTTGTCACTGCTTATCTTCTAATTTTATTTGTGATTTATTCAGAAAATATGGATGCTATTTTTGATTCAGTGTACTTCTACGTTTTTTAAGATCTACTTTCAGAGCTTGTCTCTCGCTTTTCCGTATTAGGGATGAGCTGTATTTTGTTAGCCCTGATGAAGAAGCTTAAAAACTGAGCAGTTCCCCTTTTTTCTAATCCCCTCTCTTTCTGTGCCCGTCCTCCCGCCAGACATCCTGCTTCTTGCTACAGCCCTGCGGGATCTGTGCCTGACCACGAGGAAGTCCCGCACTGCCCTGTGGTGTGCCCTGCAGATGACCCTGCCCAAGTCCACCGGTGACATGCCGGATGAGCACGGCGACGCAAAGAGCACCTGTGAGAAGACCAGCCCGGGGCGAACGCTCGTCCGCTTCTGATGCCACGGAGTCACCCCGCGATCCAGGTTGTGACGCTCACGCGGTCATGCCATGGCCGCGGCTGAGGGCGGGGCCATTGAGCGGCCTTAGGCCAGGTTAAAGGTCGACCGCGTCATGAGACTGGACAGAAGGAATTCTGGCATGTAGGCTCAGTTTGAGCAAATTCATTGTTTGCCATGATTATCAGTCTTATATAGAATGTAATCAAAATGTTTGTCTTTTCAGTAGAGCAGCTGGTCTAAAACAATGTAATAGTATAACCCAGGGGTTAGTTTGCAGTTATTTTAAATGGCAGTACAAATCTATTATGCTGTTAAATTGAGAATCCCCATAATCCCTCCAGCCCCAGTAATGCCCTGTTAACAAGCTTCTATCAGGAACTTGAGAACCAAGAGAAGAGCCCTATCAGAGATATTCTATCTGTGTGGTGTGTGAGCACTATCATTATATCCAGTATTCATTAATGTCCGAAACTAAGTCCAGCTAGGATCCTTGTAGTTATTACAAGGATAATGAGTTTAATTGCCCCTTGAGTGGCCTCAAGTTTCATAGAATTTCATTGATAGTTGCTCTTTTGGGTATGGGATTTTGTAATATGAAATGTGTTACAGCATAATTTATCTTCAAATAACTTCAGTATAATCACATTTTGTGATTAGTGTCATCAAAAGAAATGGGAATCCTGAAAAGGCTAAATATTATTTAAAGACACTATTTATATATTATCCAAACATGTCAGTCATTTGAATGTTTCCCAATTATTTATTTGAATGCAACTTGACATTCAGTTCAGTAACATGCTTCTTAAGAACCAATAATTGTGAATTAGTGATCATTGCATCCTCCTAAGTTGAGTGGAAATGGCAATGGACCAACTTTTGTCATATTTTTTGTCAACAAAACAATCAATCGTCATCTTGAAGCCTTGAGTGTTTCCTTAGTTAACTTGAAATGCTACATTGCCGAGCATTGTTATTTTACTTCGGATTGAATTCTCTGAATGTTAATCACACTGCTTTTCAGCTCATTTCAACATCATAAACATAGGTAAGAATGAAGTTTGATTGATGGACACTTACTATCAATGATGTAAAACAGTCTAGTAAACAGGTGGTAAATCTGTTCTAACCCCTGCATTTTTAATGTTCCTGTTTTGGAAATGTAAGTTTCATGATAAGTTTGCTGTTTGTTCATTAATTACAATAAAGCGCATAAAGCACTAGAATTTAAAATGCCATGTATTTATTTGACAGTACTGTATGGTAGAAATGAAGCCCATTGCCATCCTGCAAACATTGTACATGATATAATCGAGGTATACAGTGTCAACCGCTGAGGTGTTCGGATGCTCGTACTAGAGTGCATAGACAGTTCTTGAAGACTGCAAGGCCAAAACTATGACTTTAATTTAGAAACGACTGAGGGTGAGTATCGAATAACTCAAATCTCCAATGAGAAGCGTTTGTAAAACTTTGGCACATAGCGTAGCAGCAGCTCCAAGTTCTAGAGTTATGGACAAACTACGTAAGGGTGACTAGTACTGTAGATATGTCTTGATACAAAGGGTGAGAATAAGCAGCGTTAGTTCAAGGGCTTTGGATAAAATCACAATTTCACTGGGGCTAGCATCTTTCATATTTTGGAAGAGGACATTTAGCTGATATAACTTTCTGTACCTCGGCCATGAAACACTTCCTCTTCTATTAAAACTTATGGACAGATATGTAAGAGGAAGGCAAATTCAAAGACATTACGCTCCTTAACCCTGGCCTGTTGTAAGTGAAGTCAATGAACTAAGCAGACCAGACTTCGAAGACCAGAGTTGATTATCTTTCTAGCATCTAACATCTTTGTTAAGGACCCTGGTATTAACCATCTCACCAATTACAGGATACTTTATTTCTGGGTAAACCAGATGAGTTAAACAAGCCCATTAAAACTCTTTATCCTCCCTTCCACTCCAACATCCCCTCCAGCCATTGCAGAACATTTGAATGCCATTTAAACATCTCAGAGCTACAGCTTGCGTGCTACATTTTAATTTCTCCGATGGACAGCCACCGTATTAGAAGAGGAATATTGAAGAGGCAGCTAGACAAGCATCGATACAAAAACATCCAGCCCCTATAACTTCTACGCGGTCAGGTTATTGACAAGACAAGGCCAGAGCTAGTGCTGGCTAGCCCCATAGTGTATTGGCTTTTCCTTTACACCTGGCTTGACACCGAACCCCTGCTTTACTTTGCAATCGGTTGAGGAGAAAGATCACAGTCTAGACAGATGCTCTGTGTCCCAGATGATCCGTATCCCAGCCTTAGCCGGAGCTTGCACATGATTCTAATAGAAAACCAAAATGGTAATGGATTTAAAAAATAATTAATGTGCAGACAAATTTGTCATATTACATTTATAAGGGGGCTGATAATACGAAATATTCCTCATGATAATGTCCCAAAGTGTCATGTCCTCATCTTTTGCGTTCCCCTTTCTGTGTGCGTTTCTTCTCCTTGTCCTTTCTCTCCTGCTTGGCGAGTTTGTCCTTCTCACGCTGCATCTTGTCCATCTCCTTCTTCTTCTGTGATTCTTCCTTAGCCTGGTCCCTCTGCAGCTTCTTCCTGTTCAGAACTTCCTCCACATTGGTGTTCTTAAAAAGAGCTGATGTGTCCAGTAAAGGAGATTCACAGCAAAGGCAGGGCCCATATTCCTAAATGATCTGAATGTGAAAGGGCTGATCTAGAATCAGTATCCCCCTGTTCAGATAAAATATTTTAATTCCAGATTAGCAATCCTATTCTGAAACATTTCATAATTACAGTCCCAGGCCGCTAATATTAATTGATACCATAAATAAAGATATGGATGACTGATATATGCATAGAATGGTAACAACTATACCCTAATTACTATGGCTATACATATTGTTGGTAAAGACGTTGACTGAGTTTCTGTAGGTGGTCTCTTAAAAATGTAACATAACACCAGTTAGCAAAGCTTCCAACGTGATTACACAGTACACAATATGAGGCTAGGAAGGATACATCTGTCACCAGTGGGTGAACAAGCTGCTGCTGCCTGCTCTTCTTCTTCAGCTTCAGTGTTGATGTCAAGAAAATGAAACTATGATTGGAGAAAATAATTAAAAAGAGCTACATTGCAATCACATAGATATTATATGGTTTGAAACAGTGCTGTGTATGTATACATTAAGAGTATGTTTCAGCACACAATTGTTATATATTGAGCTAAGGATATTCCTCGTCATCTGTGATGTTGGCGTACTGAGCCAGGACCGCTTCTTTAGCTTCTTTCCTCTTTCTGGACTCCTCAGATACTTCCTTCTGTTTCACCACAATCTGTGCCTGCTTCTCTATGAGACTGGCAATGGCCTGTACCTCAACTAGAGAGACAGACAGAGAAAGAGGATAATGAGTCATAAAAGGATACCACAGGTTTTGTGATGTGTGTGTTAGCCTAAAAGTCTAGTCTTTTATGAGGAGCCTTTGACTTTCACTAACCCAGTGGTTACCAACTTTAGGACACGAGAATTCTGCGCCAGCATCATTTGTTCCGTTTTGTTTCCCTGACTGATACACGGAGCGGATTGCTACTGATAAACCGATTTGGACTCCTAGTTATGGACGTTAGCCCGTACAAACTAAGGAAATGTTGGTACAGTGGCAGTTCCAAACAATCTTCAGAGAAGGTTTTCTGCAGGCATTTGAAAAGCCTTTGTGCATTCTTCCACTGCACAGGGATAGCTTTTGATAAATTTTCATACCATCCTCCTTATTTTTGGTTGCAGACCGGGCACAGGTCTCTTTCCACTGTCTGATGATCTCTTTGCAGACATGTTCAAGTTTCTCATCCTCCTGTGCATATGGAACAGTGGAGAATAAAAAACAGAATTAGAAATACTTCCGAGTGGGCGGTGCGGTTGACTAGCGTTAGAGATGCTTCAGTGAATGTTCTGTCGGGGGTGGCCAACTGCTTGATTAGAGCGTTACTGAGTTTGGAGGCTTTACATCTAAACAAATAAAATAAACTCCGATCAGGCCCCATGGTATGTAGCTGATTGGACGAGTCTGTATAACGTCAATCAACACTAGTTGGCTAATAATAGGCATGTACTTGTACACCAGTTGTAATTCGTCACACCACCATCTCCAAATACGGCTAATGGTCGATGGGTTCATATAGCTAACGTAGTTATTGCCAGCTAGCTAACATCAATGACCTTATTAAAAAGGATTCGTTGAACCGTTATTTTAAGTAAATTCGGTGCTGAAATCCCTAGTTATGAGACTTTATTAGTCTATTCCAAATACAGTAATATAGCTAAACTTGCCGTGGCCAGCTGTGGACGAACCTAAGCATGGCATGCCTACTCTGAGTATACCTACCAAAAACGCTGATAGAATTCCTTGCAGTGCGTCCTCCTTTTCTTCGTCACTCTCCTCCTCCTGAAGTACTCCTAAGATATAAGCTCCATACACCTCCTGGTCCACTTCTAAGTTGTCTAGCCGATGATTCAACCAATTCTCAAACTCCCCGGCATCTGCCATGGACGCCGCCATCTTGGCCGTTCGGGTTTTCCACACCCTACGACCGTCCTCAAGGATTGCCTGCTAGATAAAAACAGATTAAAAGTTTATGCTGCTTATTATATTGTGACTGCACGTACATTATTCATGTACATAATTGCAATAAAAACACTGAAAATGCGTGAACAACGTAATCCAATGTAATTAATCTTTCACTGACGATAAATTGTCATAGAACTTCTTGTTGGAAATGTAACCCTCCAATCATTGACCAGATTAATTTGAATTGCAGAGATAGGGCGTGTTGTTAACAACCATAGCCTACTAAAAGTGTAATGTCATTTGCTATGAGATTCGAGAGCCACCTCACCTGCTGAGACCTTATGTGACATGGACAAAGACGTGATGCTCTACGAGACCACTGGGTGGGAGTATAATACAGGTGTTCACATTTTATCCCTTGACATCGAAGTCGAATCTTTTAGTTTGGTATATTTTATCCATTCTGTTGACATCTGGTCGGGCTTTTTAGACTGGTATAATTGACCCCTTCTGTTGACCTGAGTCTGAGTTTTTAGTCCGGTATATTTTCACCATACAATGAATCTCTTACCTCACATGCCTAAACATCATTTGGATGTGTTGACTGCATGATATTTCTGAGATACTGCTCCTCCCAGAAGTTTGAATGCATCAAGGTGGGTCTTCGAGTAGATGGTCTCACCATTCATCATGCATCCTAAGAGCTCAGTGTTTAGGGTATCAGTTGCTCTCCTCTCTCCCAGTCCTTCCCCCTGCTTTTGTGTAATGGCTTCACAAGTCGCTGGTCTTACAGTAATGAGGTGTGAAGTTCCTCTGCGTGCCATGGGGAAGCAACCACGTCTAGAACGACACTATATTTTGATGCTTTGCCTCCATCTCCTGATGGCTAGATAGCCTGGCTCTCGATAGATATACATTATACATAGCTGAGCCCTAGATTAATTTGCTAGATTCTGACCTGACTCAAATCCAGTGATATTTGCCGTATGCTTCATTAAAAACAGGTGTAGACTAACACTGACATGCTAATGCTCAGGCCCTCCCAAAATGCAGAGTAAACATTTTTAGATGAAAGTAAAAGAAGTAGTAATTGAAAAATATAATACAGGGGAGAGCAAAGTTTATATTTAACCTAAAAGGCCTCAGTGTACTCCACACACAAACCCCACTCCCTTCCCACTTAAAAAAAACATGATTGTGTTGTGGTCTGGCTTGAAGAGTTCGCGCGGGTCAACTATGTGTTGTTTTGGCAACTGTTATGCTCTGTAGTTGATTCAAGCTGTGGTGTTTTGTGTGCTTGTGTGTGTCTGAAGACAAGGTGACGATAGATTGAGATGTTATCAAACAATGTGTGTGTGTTAGTGAGAGACAGGCAGACATGACAACGGACTGGCACGGTCTCATCTCAGCCGGAGAGGCCCAGGGTCGGCCCATAACGCCCCTCTCCAAAGAACCATGTTGCTTTAGGATGACTGTCCTATTTTTATGGAGGGGCCGTGGATTGATGCGAAGTGACAAGGGCCACGAGGACATTCAGTGTGTGTGGGCATCCACATGCTCGGCTCCACAGGCAACACTCCCTCCATACACACACACACACACACACCCACATGCACCGAGGCAAAAATGCACACACCCACCCACATGCACACACAAAGAGGCAAGCACACGCATGTACAGACACATACACAGGCACACATGCACAGAGGAAAGCGTACACACATGCACAAACACACATGCACATACACGACGGCAAGCACACACACAGGGAACTGCACTTCTGTCTTCGTCTCCCTCTGCCACCAACCTGAAAAAGCCCCAGGGTCTCTATCTGCTATGTCTTCCCTGTCAACATGTTCTCTGCCCCGGGGTATTAATGTGACAGCACTTTCCAGCCCCTACTGAAAGCAACAGCCAATTGATGACATTAGCGAACAACAAACCAATGGACTGTGTGACTCCTCTCTTCTGTATACAGGCCTGTGGCTTTAGTTGGAGATTATATGCATGACTCATGTTTGAGAGGATGTTAAAACATTCTTTGATGTGGTTTGGAGAAGCTTTAGAGGAACAGTGCTGTCTTACTGCAGAACAGGTGTGCCGTAGTGCAGGGTTGAATGGACACGCCACAGAAAGGCAGTGATAAATTCTCTCTTTTTTTAAGGAGAGTGGACGCTCAAGTGTCTATACTTATCATTTGATTGCTTCTTCAATACTTTTTTGGACAGACTCATACAAAGACTGATGAAGAGGAAAAATTGGGCAGAAAAAAAGGGCAGAGACGGGTACTCAAACCTGGTCTCTGGCGGGGAGCCGCATGTATGCATGGAGCTGAGACTGTTACAGCAGGACCAGAGCTCAGCACTACAGTGCTAAATTCTTAGTCACTTCTGTCTGGTCACTGTTTGGTCAGTGTCTCTTTGGTAGGTCAACTGTATATTTAGCAACATCAGCGCTTCCATTAGGAAAATTTGCCGGCAGACAATATGAACAGCAGCATTTTATTTTCCCGGACATTTGAGAAATGTACCAGACGAGTGCTTCGTATTCATGGTGCGCACTTCGTTTCGATTGCAAAGGATTGTTTGGCATATCAGCGGAGCATGTCTGCTTTAGCCCGAGGATCGTGGCCTGCTGAAAGTGAGCTAATGCTGTTGGGAAATCGAAAATCCTTGAGGCGTTCTTTATTCGGTTTTGGGGAGAGAATCCCCTCTCCTCCGGCACACTGTAAATCGGGATAATTAAGGCAATCTTTGTCAGTTTTGCCAGAGTACACTCCACTAAAGACTTTGCAAGCAGATTGGAAGTTTTAGAAACTGTAATATTTTTTTTTCTTCCGGACAATTAGGCCATCAGCCAATAATTTTACCAGCTTGTCATTTTTTATTGGCCAAAACGGAAGTTCAAAGGACCCTATAGCTTTAGGACAGTATGGAATGATGAGGGAGGTTGTCAATGCGGTACTTGTTGTTGTTTTTGTGATAATGTAATGTTGTAACTGATATCTGTGGCATTCCTCCCCCATCTCCCCTGGAGGGACACTTCTGTCTCTATGTCTGTGGTTTCCTCCCACTTGCTCTTTGGTCTGATTTATAGCAATCAAAACCCAACCTCATGAGTGAGAGTGGCTGAGAGAGAATTCATGAATATGCAGTGCTAACTCCTTGTCGTCCAGAGAGGCCGCTCTTGGAGTTCTGAGGTTTCCGTCCCCCAAATCATTGGGAAGCACAAAGACCAGTTGACAGCGTTTTCGCTCCCTCCCTTCTGGTGTAAGCGTGGCTCCCCAAGTGGCGGCCAGAGGTTTTCAAAATGTGAAAGCCAATCTTCCCAGGTTGGTGAACTTCTGTGACCTCCCTGAGTGTGGGGAAACTTTTGTGGTGGCTTTGGCAGCCGGCCTTGCCGGTCGTGCCAAGTCAACTTCAGCCTACCACTCCCCCATCGGGGGGTTTGGAGGCTGAGTGGACATGTCTAGACCTGGACGGAAGAGCAGAAGAATGCAAATATTTAGCTCTGCCACTTTAGCAAGGTGTCCAGGCACAAGCAGCGCTCTCAGTACAGAGACGTGCATGTAGGCCTGGGATCAGGCCATGTCCCGTCTCTACCCTAGGTGTTTTTCACTCTGTATTCAGGGTCACGGATCTCATTTCTGGGATACATTTTCAAGCAGCCCACAGATAGAGAATTAAATTGAAGACCTGGCTTGGTGTGGGGCAGAGGTTGGGCGGATAGGGGAGGCTAAAAGCGAGGGAAGGAAAGGGTAAGGAAAAGACAGTGCTAATATGATAGTAAGGAGGTTTTCGTAAAGTGATTTGTGAAAATGTCAGCTGGATCTTGTGTTGTCAATATGAAGGCTGACTATTCACCAAAAACCTATCTGGGCGTTATGTTATGTGTCAGCAACTCCTGGGCAGAGGAACGTGGGCGGAGGTGGCAAACAAAGATGGATTCATCATGTTTATATATGAAGATGAACGACTGAAGCCGTTTTCCAGTGTAATAATATGAAAAGTGGTTTACTCCCTCTCTGTTGTGAGCATGCTGACACGTGTGAGCCCACAATGCCTCCATAGCATGCTCATATGAGACCGTGAACAGCTTGACATAGGGTGCTTTTTGTCCCTTCTCGCTCAAAAAATGTATGTTATCACATATTTAAACAAATTGATTATAATAAATTATTGAATTATATTATTATAGAATAATTTAAACATGTTTTCATATAACTGATGGTTTCTTTGGGAGACTGTGAAGTATCTTTGCATTTGAATAAGATAATATCTAGGGTACAGTATTACGGTATGTGAGTTACAGTAACGTTACGGTTTTGGCATGAATGACGTCATCATGTTAGAATTGTTTCCACTCAAAGTTGCTGACAATGACAAAGCAATGCTTGCAGATTGTACTTTGTTTAGAGTCTTCTTTCCCTCGTCATCGTATTGAACACTGAATCCAAAATTTTCCCACACAGCGGATTTGTAAGATGGCGGTGCCTCTTCAAATATGATTCTCTCTGTCTCGTTAGCACATGCCATTGGCACGTTGGAGCTGAGAGAATATTTGTTTTTAGTTTCCCCTCTCTTCATGGGGCCAGTCTTAAATTCTTAAAGTCTTAAATTAATTTATCTTAATAAAAGGTATTGAGAAGTATTAAATTGTCTCATTTTGTCTTTTTAAAGGTCTTAAAAAAGTTTTAAGTACTGTTAGCATTATGAAGAGGTGATGCAAAAAATAATGTGTGTTTTGTGAACCTGGTCACACGCAGTGAAAAAACACAATTTCAGTCAGAGTGTTAGATGTCAGCGAGACACTTGACGGTTAGCTGATTTTCTCCCAACATCGTTGTTCATGAGGTACTAGCTAGCTAGTACCAAGCTAGGTAATTTAGCTAACAACATACTGGACAATGGCTGTTAAATTTCCTGCCTGGCATTTCTCAGTTTTGTTTGGTCGTATCATAGATGACAGTCCTGTGAAGTACAGCCAGTAACGTTATTGTTAGCAGTAGACTTACTGCTCTAACAGTGGATACAGTGTTAGGGTGTTGTTGTGAAATTGGTTATAAATTGAATTCATAGTGGCACTAAAAAAGTCTTAAATTAGGGTCACCACATTTTCAAACCCCCAATCCGGGACCCTGGTGTACTGCACGTTCATGCACACGCACATGTATGCACTTATGCACGCTTGTTGGTCATCGTGCGTAGTTGTGGTTGGTGGAGCAGGGGAGCTGGCCCAGTTTGTTACTGTTTTCACTGTCATGTGTTTTTACGCCCCTTGAGCTTTAATTAGAATTGTTGCTTTGCTAAGTTGCTTTGTTTGTTTGGCTCCGACTCGCACGTGGAAACATTACAGTATTCTTATTTTGGTGAAAACCGGGACAATTTGGTAGTGAATGTCGAAAACCGGGACATTTTAGTGCTTTACAGATATTTGTCGGGACCCGGGACACCTAGCTAGAAACCGGGACAATCCCGGGCAGACCGGGACGTCTGGTCACCCTATCTTAAATTTAACTTGCTGAAACCTGCAGGTACCCTGTGGGGCGCCTTTAGGGAGGTTTCCTACTGAGATGTCATTGCAAATTGTCCATTGGTTGTTTAAGGGGGAGGGGTTGCAGTCACTGCGATTGCCACATTTTGAGACATTCCTTTGGAGTAAAGTTTGTCAGCCTCAGGAGCCCCCTAATGGCCTGGGCCCCCAAGCAGTTGCCTGCCTTACCTGTTCACAAGCTACATGTCTGGTTCTGAGGATCTGAATCTACAACGTGCATGTAGTCTGTAGCGCAATAAGCATGTTTTGGAAATTATAGGAAAATTACCTGCATATTGTAACTCCGTGGTTCACGTGTGCCTATTGAAACATAGGGGGCATACTGAACGGTTTGATAACATACTGTGTACTGTTGCATCCCTAATAATAACTGCATGTATTTCATAATTTCATGTAAAAACATCACCACTACTTCAGAGGACATTGCTGACACAAACTTAGGGAAAAGCAACAAGAGACAAATTATATTTTTTTATTTTTTACCTTACATGGGATAGCTAACAGGCATAAAGTCACAACCGGGATGAGTTTGCCAGTGATTTAGTTATACATGAAATTGGTGTGTTAACTATGGCACACTACTCAGCTTGCTAATACCACTTGTTATTGAAATGACGTCAAAAGAAAACACACTGTTATCTACAGGCAAGGGTAACTAAAATCTATTGTGAATTACACAGACAACTATCCATAATCAACACCAATATGCATGCATAGACAACCAATTTTTGTATATCATCATTAGAAAACATAGTCACAAGCCATTGGATCATCTCTGACAAATCAGATTATCAAAGTATCACACGTGTATGTTCTTGTTCTGACCCAACCCATCAGAACGGCATTTTTAAAAATAAATAAATAAGTCTTGAATAGAACAACAGCCATGTTAGTTAACGTCAATGACATAGTTATACAGCAACCCATTGGGAGGCAACTGTCAAAAAGCACGTCAATACAACACAGGCTACTCTGGTCATTTAAACTGTCTTATCTGAGAGGACAGTAACCCTAACAAATTTAAACTGTCTTATCTGAGAGGACAGTAACCGTAACATGTCACTACAACATTCAGATGGTGGCCAATATTCCCGGTTACTTTGCCTCTGCCATCAAAGATTTTGCTAGTTTGGCTGCGATGAACTCGACATCCTAGGCCTAGCGATTTTCACGGGATGGCAAGTTTTGTGCCACGAGACAAACTTTACATCGCCATACCAGTGATTGTGCTAAAAGACAATGTTACATTCTGCAGACAACACACACACACACTCAGACACTCAGCTAATTATAAAGGTGCTTGTCTTTGCACAGTTGATTGCTAAATGCGTTGTGCTTACGTGGTATTTGCTTGCTTCATGAAAAAAAGACAGCAGCTTACAGATCAGACAGACTGACAGAAAGACAGACAGGGTCATGGTGACATCTCACAGTCACTGCATTTGTTTACATGCACACTCAAATATTTGCCTAGATGTATTGAACAATGCACATCACAGCTTGCTGTTGCCATGGTTCCCGCATCTACTTTAAGGTCTTGAGATTTTCATAATCTGAATATGTTTCCTCATTGACAGCAACATAGATTAAATGAGGCCTCCACAACCAAGTCAGACGTAAGAATTAATCTGACACTGACTTTGCAATACAGCAGGTGTGCTAAGTTGGTTTTCAAATCTTCATTCCTAACATGCAGTCTCAATCCAGAGCTATATTGGGACCGAACATCCCTTTGACCACCACCTTTTGACCTCTACCAAACAGACAGAATAGGAGATCACAAGGTTGTAAGGGGAGTATAAAGAGGTTCAGACAGGATGGACGTACAGTAGCTGCTGTCTTCAGCTCCACCGAGGGACTGGTGAATGTTTGTGCACGTTTCAGTTCAAGCATGAAGCTCTTATGTAACCACACTAGACATCTTTATTAACGAGGTCAAGTCCTCTGAAAAATCTCAAATCATATCAGACATTACGATAACAGGGTCTTTGTGTCAAGGGTGGAGCATGGGAACAAACGTATCAACATTTCAATATGTTTTCTATTAAGCAGGTACAGTACATGTACTGTATAATTTAGTAAGTATTTTGTTCCAGAATGATTCTGCTTTGCCCAAGTAGCATGTTTTGTTGTAAAAGATGCAAAATAATAGCATGTTTAGCTTCAACCACTCGCAAAACACATAACAATGACTGATAAGTCAACTGTATACAACAAACAAAACTGAATCCAAAACCCCAGCCTTTTCATGACAAAGAACATTCTTGGGACACTTAAGTTTATCAAGGCACAGCCTCGTCCTTGAATGTGACGAACAGCACTTGACTGGTGAGACAGAAAAGAGCTACTCATCGTGCTCAGAGGTCAAACAGTGTGTGTTTGGTCGGTCTCTGTTGCGTTTGCTCGGCCAGTGGCCGTCAATCACACACACACAGACAGAGCAGCGCGGTCTCACACCACCTGTGTTCTCCGAAATGTTTTATCTTGGCTGATGCATCTTGACGGCCTTTGCTTCCGCGTCTGACCTTTGCATTGAAACCAATGAGAGGATAGTTTGCTCTCTGGTGGGTGGAAGTTAATCTTTTTCTCTCTGAATTTTAATGGTGGAGCATATAATGAAGACCATTACATTCATCAGACTTGACCTTGCCGTGCAGAGGTGTGTGCAAATGTAACCGGTGTGAAATGGCTAGCCAGTTAGTCGGGTGTGCTGGTAGCATTTCAATTGGTGAAGTCAATTGCTCTGAGACGTTGCAGTAGTCTCCATTACTTCACAATGGTTTGGGCTCATCTGGGGCCAGTGGTAATATCACTTTTTGGGTGCCTGTTTTTGGTGTGTTCAGAGAACTGCTTGTTGGTGGCTCCGCTTGGTGCAAGCGAACAGTTGAAGCGGCAATGCCATTACACAAACCTTTTTAACCCTTTACAGTGCTCAGATGAAAGGCAATACTCATTCTCTAAGGGAGGGGATAATAGGAGAGGTGGGGAGATCTGGTTTTGGGGAACACTGGAAGCTCCTCGGGGCAGGGAGACATATCGGTCATTTGAATGGTTTCAATCCCCTCCTGTTTTTTCAGTTTTATATTTAAAAAAAACACAAAAAAAACCCACTTATGATCCCAATATACTTCTTGTTAACTCTCCTGTACTGCTCTTATTTTATTGTTGCTGTGTTTACAGTTGCAACTGTCACAACTGCTGAACTACACATGTGAACTACACATTCTCAAAACTGTAAACACATTTCTTAAAATTCACACCATTTTGAACAAACCCCAGAATTCTCACTCAAAATTAAACATTATGCTAAAAACCATATCATCTGGCATATAAATTAAAGCTGTTCTCAAATGCCATACAAAGGCATCAAATACCATTGCACACCGGTAAGTAACACACTGGTGAGTTGAAAACATTATTATAAAAAGGTATTAATGAATAACAATAACGTGTTCCAGAATTTCCCCTATGAAATTTGCACATTGCCTGATATTATTATTGGCTGCAAGTTATGTATAGAATGTTAGTGTGTAATTGTATGGAAAACACCATTGTCCATTTTCTTTACACCTTGAAAACTGTTTGTTGAGAGTGTTAGCATTTCAATGATTTGATTTTAGTTATTGATTTGGTCTTCTTTGTGATAACATAGTGACAACTGTGCTTTACAAAGAGAATTGTGTGAAGAGTTTTGCAAAAAAGTGTGAATGGAACTGAGATTTGTGTGAAGACGTGATCTTTCTGTGATTTGGCAAATTGGCTTCATGTGTTAGCGTTTGTGAAAAACTTTAATACAAACTGACTGGGATTAGTTGAACCTGTGAGGCAGTTTGAAGTTGGCCTGGTCCCATTCAGCACTTTCTCCTCTCAAGATGTGCACATTGATTTAATTTTAATAAAGTGCCTTTTGTTTTCGTTAATCCACCTGTTGTTTCCCTTTTTTTGTCACAGCTTAGGAGCCAGGTTGTGATGTCACTAACATAATTATGTAAGATAATGACATCATGGGTCCCTAGTCTACCATGTACCAACTCCTAGTTTTCATTTGACACCAAATATGATATGCCCATACAAACTTCCCATTTCGTCATTCGCGTGTCCTTTTACATGTCCAAAGTCTAACTTCAGAAGTTGGCCGTTATCTCCTGTTATCCCACGTTCATTTGTATTACTGCTTATTAGTTCCCAGGCCAAGTGGAGACACATTTTATAAGGGAAAACATCTTGTGTTTCCTCCCACCTCCTCGTGTTTAATTGTCCCCCTCAGGATGTATTGTCATGTGGCCTGGGATCTATCGACGGCAGGCAGGCCGGGCCCAGCAGTCATTACGGCTTCACACTGGAGCGGAGGAGCACAGTTCAGGGGACATGTCCACTTCGATTGGTTAATTTGATTTGAGTGGAGCTGAGCAACATGGCGGCAGGTTGGCGATAGACCATGATATATTTATTTATAGCCTTCTGATATGGCTGGGGTAAGGAGCTCCTTCAGACAGGACCTTTAGGTAAGGTTCTTCATGTGTTTTCCCTGAAAATAAAATATTGTGTATATATATATATATATATATATATATATATATATATATGAGATTCTAACAGAATGTGGTTAGAGGGGCGGGGGGGTGGCAGACTGGGTTGGGGAGGGGGGAAGGTGATGAACGTGTCACACTGAGGATGTTTGACTGATATGCCAGTGTATCTCTCATCTCCTGGCTCATGCGAGAGTGGCAGAGTCCCAGGCCACTACAGGCTTTCTGGCTTTTGTGTTCCTCTCCACAATGGCTGTCTTGTCAGATACAGACACGCTGCTTGTCTGTCACTTGAGCACTGATATTTTCCATTCTTTTGTCAAAATGGTTCATGTACGGCAGGGTTTCCATGGCTCGTGCTCTCGCTTGGGCGTAGGTGTGTGTGGCCTGTGCATTTGCTTTAGTGCGTGACTAGTGCGAGATAGTGATCTCCTGTCGGCTAGGCTAGTCCCCTCCGCTGCCACTCTGTCTCCATAACACTTCCCCTGACACTAGCTCTATCACCCCCAGAGAGGGACAGATAAAGATCTGAGCTGGGCTCTCAGCACCCAGATACCCCGTTGTCTGCTCCATAATATAGCACTCTTTTAAAAGGGCTTTACCACTAAACCCCAGTCCCACCTCTAGCCCTCTCTTTCTCTCTCTCTCTCTCTCTCTACCCCTCTACCCTTTTCCCCTGTTCTCCCTCACCTTATTTTGCTCGCTTTCTCTGCTTAGTTGTCTGCTAGAGGATTGCACACAGAGGCAATTTGCCTCAAGTGTCCGCAGCTTTGTTTCGCTCATCCATCCGTTCATTTTTCACATGTTATTACCACACTGCGCTTGTATTAATCATGTTTTTTCCAGTCGTTCCGGGGTTGGAAACCTAACTTTTCTTCCCAGCCAATTAAGTACCGTGATATATATCTGTGAAAATCGGGGTGACTGGGAACAAAGTGGCCTCTCCTCCCCTCCGCTCTTTCTTCCAGGTTGGCTGCTGACGACTTAGGTCCCATCAATTGTGGTAATCGGCAGCACTCGCACCAATAAAAAAAGTGAAAAGAATGGGAGCCCAGGGGAGGGGGAAAGACAGAGAGAGAAATTAAAAGAGGGATTTACTCCCTCGTATCCCACTGTCTGTCGGGCAGCACAGCTAACATCAGCAGTGAAGGTATTCAGGGGAGTCACTGTATCTTGGCAGCAACGCTGATGTGTCGACGGTTGTTGTTTCCTAAACTGATTTCCTTAATCCGCTAGTTGTTCCACGCTTTGTAAACACAGTGACTTGTTTTTGTAATCTGTGAGGTCCCACCAACCCCTTTCCACACACCACCCACAAACACACACCACTCACAAACACACACCAGCCACAAACACACACCTCCTTCCCTCCAACTCCCTTCCAACCCCCCACCCCCCACTCATTCAGCCAGTGCCCTAATTAGTCAGAATTAAGACGAATGCCTGGGCCTCCCACGATCAATTGGTATCGAGTGGACCTACGCCCAGCCCAGCCCGGGGGGATCTCGTGGCCGGCAGATCATTTATATCAATCGCTTTTGTTTTTCTTTGGCTCTCCCCTTTCCCAGTCCTCTATCCTTCAACCCACTTTGTCTAGCAAGCCGGTAGCAGCAAGAGGCTCTTGGTATTGGAGGGAGGGAGAAGGACGATGGCCGGAGAATAAATGCTGCTGCCTGCAACGTTAACTTTTAGAGCTGTATTGACTTCACTGAAACCAAGTGGGTTCCCCGGGTTACAGAGAGAGAGAGTGATGGCGTGCGCATGTGAGGCGTGTGCGCGTGCGTGAAATGTGTGTAAGCCTTTGTTTTGTGTGTGTAAAGACAGCCACGACCATGATGACCGTTCCCTTTCAACGCTTCCTCCCCCGGTATTATACTAACAAGCTCACCCTTTAGAAACCAACTCCCCTCTGCCCTTTTATCCTCTGCGGACCCTCTTCTCCATTCTCTGCCCTCACTTCCTGATTACGTGTCCATTTGAGACAAGGCTGTGCGTGCTAGGTATATGTCTATTGATTCAGACTCTGGATCTTGTTTCCTATAGCAATTGTTGGTAACGTGGTTCTTAGCATTGAGACATTGCACACCTATGACTGATCCAATTATGCTTTTGGATGATTGAGATGACTGCATTGCAGGCTTTTTTTACAATCGCTATCACTCTAAAACTGTTTAGCCCAACCCATAATCACTATTTACCTCTTCACGCAAATCTGTTTCCTTTGTATATTTTGCAATACTCTACACACAAATCTGTTTGTAAAGCACCATTGTCACCATTTTTTCATGTAGAAAACACTGCAATTCAGTGACAAAACAAGCATCATCCCAATTCTAACACAATCAGCAAACCATTCTTGAGGGGTAAACACTAAAAAGCATAATTAGTCAGTAAACAGTCAGGAATTTGACATTAATAAAAGGGTCGGACAAGGGAGAGGAAAAACAATGATCTCTAATATAATTCATGACATTGCACTTGCCCACGTTCTGGCACACGCTGTAACAGTTTGAGCAGTAGGGCAGCCTAGTGGTCAAGAGCATTGGGCCAGGAAACAAAAGATTTTTTATTCTGATCCTAGAGGCGACAAGGTGAAAAACAATTGTTCTGTTCATGAGCAAGACAGGTAACCCTAATTAATCTCAGGTTGTGGTTAATAAAAATGTGTTATTAGCATATTTACCTAGTAAAATGACAATAAAAATGGATGTTGGGCTGGGAGTTGCATCAGTCAGTCACACTGTCTGGGGAAAAAACAGATGAACAAGAAAATAAAAATGAATGTTTACATGCTTAATAAAGGCAGATAGCTAAATTGTCACAATTGAGGGAGCACAGTCAGTTAAATGGTTCTCCTTTAAATGCTTTTTACATATTTAAAGCAATTTTTCTACAATTAGATAAAGTTGTCTTTGACAGGGGGAATTCTGGTTTACTTCCCAAAACACAAAACCAGCAAATATTGCTACAATGGCAAATTATATCAGGGTATACACTGATCAGCCATAAAATTATGACCACCTGCCTAATATTGTGTGGGTCCCCTTTTTGCCGCCAAAACAGTCCTGACCTGTCGAGGCATAGACTCCACTAGACCTCTGAAGGTGAGCTGTGTTATCTGGCGCCAAGATTTTAGCAGCAGATCCTTTAAGTCCTGTAAGTTGCGAGGTTGGGCCTCCATGGATCGGACCTGTTTGTCCAGCACATCCCACAGATGCTCGATTGGATTGAGATCTGGGGAATTTGGAGGCCAAGTCAACACCTTGAACTTGTTGTTGTGTTCCTCTAACCATTCCTGATCATTTTTTTCTTTGTGGCAGGGTGCATTATCCTGCTGAAAGAGGCCAATGCACTCAGGGAATACCGTTGCCATGAAAGGGTGCACATGGTCTGCAACAATGCACAGGTAGATGGTATGTGGCAAAGTAACATCCATTTGAATGGCAGGACCCAAGGTTTCCCAGCAGAACATTGCCCAAAGCATCACACTGCCTCCTCCGGCTTGCCTCCTTCCCATAGTGCATCCTGGTGCCATGTGTTCTCCAGGTAAGTGACGCACACGCACCCGGCCATCCATGTGATGTAAAAGGAAACGTGATTCATCAGACCAGACCACCTTCTTCCATTGCTCCGTGGTCCAGTTCTGATGCTCACGTGCCCTTTGTAGGTGTTTTCGGCAGTGGACAAGGGTCAGCATGGGCACCCTGACTAGTCTGCGGCTACGCAGCCCCATACACAACAAATTGCGATGCACTGTGTGTTCTGACACCTTTGACAGTACCAGCATTAACCTTTTCAACAATTTGAGCTACAGTAGCTCATCTGTTGGATTGGACCACACAGGCCAGCCTTCACTCCCCACGTGTATCAATGAGCCTTGGCTGCCCATGACCCTGTCGCCGGTTCACCGCTTTTCCTTCCTTGGACCTCTTTTGATAGGTACTGACCACTGCAAACTGGGAATACCCCACAAGGGCTGCAGTTTTGGAGATGCTCTGACCCAGTCGTCTAGCCATCACAATTTGGCCCTTGTCAAAGTCACTCAGATCCTTACGCTTGCCCATTTTTCCTGCTTCTAACACATCAACTTTGAGGACAGAATGTTCACTTGCTGCCTAATATATCCCACCCACTAACAGGTGCCATGTTAATGGGAAAATCAGTGTTATTCACTTCACCTGTCAGTGGTTATAATGTTATGGCTGATCAGTGTATATGCTGCTTTCACCTTATAGAATGCTACAGTTTCTGTATGCTGTCTGGAAAATCCTCATTCTGGGCAGGATATGTGTTGTTTATGTAGCTATATACTGCCGCTGGCATGATAGGTGCTGCCTAGCATGTATGCTACATCTGGTTAATGTGTTAACAATTTGGGGAATTAAATATACTGTATTTCAATGAAGAAGTTTAACCAGTTATTGGCATTTGGGATATATTCACTGGGCTTCATAACAAGCTAAGATACGTTGGTGAGGTGGGAAATAGTGTCATAATTAAAAACCAGTTGAATGTATTCACTTGCTTTGAACTCACTGAGAATACGTGCAATGCATGTAAGCAAATTTGGTTTTCAAAGACTACATTGAAAGACTTTATTAAGTAATGTTTTTTTTCTGCTTAGAATGGTGCTATATAGAGGTAATTTCCTTAGTAGGTGAAGTCAGAGGTCACCAGGTGTTGGAAGCGGGATCTGTGGATGATAGATGAGTTTCCCACCAGTAATTAGTTTCCCT
This sequence comes from Esox masquinongy, assembly GCA_016801175.1. Lineage (NCBI taxonomy): Eukaryota > Metazoa > Chordata > Actinopteri > Esociformes > Esocidae > Esox > Esox masquinongy. Next base: position 39,838 of record JACXGI010003958.1, read on the forward strand.
CAGTTGGAGGTCCGTTCAGATGGATTCTTCCCAGTTGTATGCAGTACATTCCTGCTTGGTTACAGACGGACTATGGGTCGGTCCGTTCTGACAGCTGGCTGTACTCAGGTGACCACAGTGTCATTGCACCATTCATGAGGTTTGTGTTGTAAACCAGAACAGTGTTTTAACACCATTCATGTTGCTGGATGACTTTCAGATATACACTGTTTTTATGCCATCCATGTTGCTGGGTGACTTTCAGATATACACTGTTTTTACACCATCCGTGTTGCTGGGTGACTAACAGATATCCAAAGTTTTTACACCATCCATGTTGCTGGATGACTTTCAGATATCCAGTGTTTTTACACCATCCATGTTGCTGGGTGACTTTCAGATATCCCATGTTCTTACACCAATAATGTTGCCAGATGACTTACAAACACTATAAGGCCAAAAGTAAGTGGACACCTGACCATCGCACCTACAGTTAGGTCCGGAAATAATTGGACACAGACACAAGTTTGGTTATTTTGTCTGTTTTCCAAAATACATTCAAGTTACAGGCAAATAATGAATATGGGCTTAAAGTGCAGTCTCCCAGCTTTAATTTGAGGGTATTCACATCCAAATTGGAGGAAGGGTTTAGGAATTACAGTTCTTTAATATGTAGCCCCCTATTTTTCAAGGAACAAAAAGTTATTGGACAATTGACTCAAAGTGACTCAAAAGCTGTTTCATGAACAGGTGTGGGCTATTCCTTCGTTATTTCTTCATCAATTAAGCAGGTAAAAGGTCTGGAGTTGATTCAAGGTGTGGCATTTGCTTTTGGAGGCTGTTGCTGTGAACCCACAACATGCGGTCAACTCTGTTAAAGACTACTCTCCACAGTTCCCAAGCACTTACAAAGTATTGTTAAAAGAAGAGGTGATGTAACACACTGGTAAACATGCCCCTGTCCCAACTTTTTTGAAACATGGTGCTGGCATGAAATTCAAAATGGGCATGTATTTTTTTCCAAAAAACATAACATTTCTTAGTTCAAAATGTAATATATTGTCTTTGTATTATTTTCAATTAAATATAGGGACAAATGATTTGTACATCATTGTATTCTGTTTTCAACTGCATTTAACGCAGCGTCCCTTAATGGGAAACGGGGTGGTACTTCCAGCTTAAAGCTGACAGTCTTCACCCTTTCAACAATACATTGTTTCAAATCCAAATTACTGGAATACTGTCAAAAAGCAATAACAGCTGTTTAAATAGAATGTATTTTTCAGGCATTTATTTTTGATTGGATTAATACTACAACAATTGTCGGCACAACAATTTCATTTAAATAACATTAATTTACTATAGAAATACAATGTTTAGAATCAGGGTTCCTACAGAACGAGACTTCCACTCCAAAACACACTGAGCAAGACACCGTCTATTGACATCAGTTGCCAGAAGTTTCTGTCGGAAATGTGTTCCCCGTTAGCTCGGAAGGTGACGTGCGACTGTTAGCATTTTCACCCGTTTACACTATAAAAGAATGTATTTCCGACACAAAATGTATTTATTAAAATATACCTTTTGTAGTGTAAAAACACTCTTTATCTCTCCATATTTTTCCTCTCTCTCCACCTCTACCCACCACTCTCTCTGTGCCACCTGCTATTCACTGAGGCCTGACAGAACTAAACCCTGCCCTAAGCCATGGGTTCTACGCAGCAGGCACCAGAAGAACCCCAGCTGCACATCCAACGAATTCTTCATACCCTGTATCCTTGCTCTCAGTAGTTAAAGTGAGACAGAGGAAGCAGAGGGAGAATGATGCATGTGTGTAAGCTTTCACCACATAGGGGATGGAGATCAGAAGCTATTAAGGGATAGGAGTAGGGATGTGCAACCAAGACTATCTGAAACACTTGGGGCTTTTGTCGAAAAACGGTTAACTGCGCAAAGCTTCTAAGCACAGTGCACCGCGGTGACATCAGCTGGTCAGAAATACATATTGTGTGTTTGATCTTTATGTTGACGTCTTTTCCCTATGACGTAGTAAAAGACCTGGCAGTGCAATGGACAGGTGCTTATTTCAGAATGCATGGTTTGCTTCCAGTCTACCATTTTTTGGTTTTGCTTTTTACATTTTTTTGTGATTTTTTAAAACTCTCAGTAGAAAACTCCAAACAAATCACAATTGTAACATATGAAGACATTATACAATCACTGATTTTTGCCAGACCGCGTAAGCAGAGCCGGCCTAGAAGAGCGAATGTCTCTTAGTGAGTGAGTGACTGAGTGAGTGACAGACTGACTGACTGACTAGCGACGTGGGCTACGGAACAACAGGTCCCGCGTTCGGCTCCTGTAACAGTCAAAACTACGGAGGTACATTTGTGTCTTTTTGTTGAGAGCGAAACCTTTTTCTTTTCAATCAAAAATAATAGTTCATTGACGCTATTTGTGGTAGAGGTAAACTTAGTAAGAAACGTTAGTCAGTTTAACTGTATGAATATCATTCATGAATGGCCAATTAGCTGTTAAAATGGCCAGTGGCACACGAGGATTTGTTCATAGACACAAGAGGCTACCCAGGTTCGAATCTCAAGAGGGCAACACTTTCTATTGCGGTCCGGCTTAACTAGGCTTGCCTGGTTTCTTGTTCTAAAAGCAAAAACAGTCTTCAAAGTAAAAAAAAATGTTTTTGGAATCAAATATTTAGTAAAAGAGCGCAAAAAATATTTTGAGAACAAAAATGCATTTAAAAACAAAACTTGCAATCAACCACACTCTATTTTGGCTAGACTGCCCTCTTTCCTTGCAGTTCTTCTGTTTTTGCTTTAGAAACTTTTTTTGCCGTAACGCGTAAGCAGATAGACAAACACTTCGCTGGCTTCAGGATAGACAAACACTTTGATGGCTACACGATTCTCTCGTCGTTTCACTTGACAAAAAAGTCAGATATGGTCACCTACTTTGATACTGTATCAATGTCATTCATGAATGATTAATTAGCAGTTAAAACGGCCAGTGGCAAAAGAGGATTTGTTCAGGATAGACAAAAACAGACTACAACCATCAGTAGCTACGGGAAGCCTAAAATGAAACTTTACTCTAGTAATGGCCAAACGAGGCTTCATTAGCGTTATTTTAGCAGCAGGATATTATGCTGGCAGCACTCAGATTTTCATTATCACAATAAAAGCCATCATTTAAATTTATAAGGCCATATAGTTAACAATCTAGTATGTAAAAAAAAGAACAGACAAGAACAACATTGGAACGGACATTAAACAAAATGACAGACTAGTTTAACTATATCGCCTTATATAGTTCAATGATCGCTTTTATTTTGAAAAAGAAAATCTGAGTTAGCACTTCTAGCATAATATCCTGCTGCTAAAAGAACGGTAATGAAGCCTCGAAATGGCCATCACTGGTTTTTACTGTTATATTGCGAAGTCCTATTTCTGGTGGATTTTCGAATTATGTCTTAGAATTTCTTCAGGATAGTCAAACAGTTCGCTGGCTACACGATTCTCTCGTCTTTTCATTTGACGAAAAAGTCCGTTATCGTCACCTATATTGATGTAGTTATTGTATCAATGTCATTCATGAATGGCTAATAAGCTGTTAAAACGGCCAGTGGCAAAAGCCATACAGTTAGTAGATGCTATTTGTGGTGGAGGTGAACATAATAAGAAATGTTACTAAGTTTAACACAATGCTTAATGGCGTTTAGCGACATATTACTGGCTAATAAGCTTTTAAAACAGCCAGTGGCAAAAGTCATACAGTTCATAGATACTTTTTGTGTTGGAGGTCAACTTAATAAGAAATGTTACTCAGTTTAACACAATGGATGGTGTCTAACAAAATATTCAAACTTGACGTGTCAAGAGGCTAAACTATAATAATGTCAAGACACCCAGATAATATTCAGCTCTGTGGCGTAGTGGTTAACTACACAGCCTTTTACGTGGGAGACTGGGGATCGAATCTCGAGAGGGCAGCCATGATTAACACATGTTGTGGGCCGGCTGGACTAGGCTTCCCTGGTTTCTTGTTTTTTTATTGCATCATGGGCTTTCTAATCAAATGAAACAAACACTATCAGAACAAAATTTCAGTATTTAGTACACACTAGTCTAATTTCCATATTCAGCATTTGGCCATGATGTCTTGTCCATGTAACTGGTGAATTGCTCACCAGTGATGTCATGACATGGCTTTTCCATGGGCTGTAGGAGGTTGACATTTTCATGGGGATGGCCGTCATAAACCTTCCACCTCCATAATGAAAAGGACATTATGTTTGTGGTCAGGAATCAGGGATTGGTCCAAAACCATTCCTGAACCTCTGAATGGTGGAATCTCACATTATCACACAAATTTTCAATGAGGTGTGCCGCCCGAGCCTTGTAGGCCCCAAGAATGGACTTACGTCTTACCACACCATCTTTGGATATAGCAGCACACATGAATACATCTCCCCCAGGTTGTCCAGGCACATGGACAGTTGGTCATTGGCCAATGATATTGCACCCACAATGCAGAGTTTTGGCTTGGTATAAGCCTGCTTTATCAACAAAGAGGTATTTGTGATGGTTCACAGCAGCCCAGTTTGTAGCTTTGACCCTGTCCAAGTGCTGTTTGATTTCCTCCTCTGCCTTGCTGTCTGTACTTCTTCAAGTTGAAAGACATTGCCAATGTTCACACCCCATCTTTTATGGTTACCAGTTGTGGTTACTACTATTGATGGGAATCATGTCCTGTATTTGACAGTATGGTATTGTACATAAACAATGTAGTGGACTTTCCTAGCTCAGTTGTTAGAGCACAACACTTCTAACACCAAGGTAGTAGGTTTAAATCCCACTATGGCTTTAGGTTGGTAATTCTGTACTTTTCAATCTGAATTCAGTAGGCAAATCAGTGTAATATATATACAATATATTCACTAAATGGTTGAGTGATGATCAGTTAAGAACAATCAACACAGTGATAGTAAAAGGTATTTTAACAATAGAGATCCTAAAAGTCACAAACGTTAAACATGTACTTTATATGAACATAATGAATTTCAGTTTGACATGTTTTTCTAAATGTCTTTCACTGATCTTGTGTGTTGTACTTAGTGAATGTCAAATGTGCTTCTGTTGTTTTTTGTATTAAGAGTGATGAAATATGTCAATAACACCAAAGCTACTGAACAAAATATGTAATATGTGTACATATGTAGTAATGTATAGGGTGATGAAGACAATAATCACATATACAGAAAATAAAATAAATGATTTCAACAACAATGAATAGAGTGGTTTTAACGGAGAGGAATTTTTTAGGCTTGTGCAAGTGAAAGCTGGATGTTATATTTTTAAATGCTATGTTAAAAAAGAGCAAACTGGTCAACACTTAACTAAACTCATTATTTAAAAGACGACAGGTTTTTAATTAAATATTAATTATAAATCTATCCAGCCTAAGCAACCTACAGTATTTGGGGACATTTCTGGAAGAATATCTAATAGTTCTACAAGTGTCCAGACTGGCAGAGCTATTGCACTGGGCAATAGACATTGAAAAGACATCTTTCTGGTTGAAAAGAAGTTGAAAAAAGATTAACAACACGTCTTTGAAATTGGTGATCGTTGTGTGATGGTCATGAATTGATCATCTGTGAAATTGTGTCTACACAGTAGTGCACTGTAAACTGAACAGTGCGTCTTAGCTCCCATTTCAGTTGTTCCATGGAAGTGACTATAAGCTCCCCCAACCCAAACCCACACATAACACCCTATTGCTCTCATCCTCTCTGCATTTAGAAAGAGTAGAATTGTAATCAGCACCCTTGTGTATGAACGTGACAAAGTGCTGCGTTAATGGGAACCACTGTGTGGTGTTTGTATTGCGCCCATTCAACTACATTTACTGCTGAATCCCTCTAATGAGTCTCAGTGGAATAGGCTAGGGGTTCCGTGTGTGTATTCCGTGTGTGCGTGTTCAGTGTGTGTGTATGTGTATGTGTGTGTGTTCCATGTGTGTACCAACATGAGTGTGGTGTCAAGAGATTCCCTTGTTTGTGATCTTCTAGTGAATGTGTCGGACGAGCGCAGCAACTGAGGCTTGTCTGTTTTATGTTGTTTCATAATCCCCTACTGAGGCTGAAGCATTGCACTTCTTTAACACTTAGCCCGTAAGTATTCCTCAGAGAAGCGAGCCTGGCTTTACTGAGGAACATACTGGATGCTGATGAAACGGAGCGGGAGCTGTGGGGAGGGGCTAATGCCAACTTGGGCCAAGTGGTGCCATTTTCCAACAGCTTGTCATGCCACACCCCCGTCGATGGTTCTCCTGGGATGTTTGTTGGAAAAGGCCACAGGGTGGGGGTGGGCTTCTGAGCGACTGCCAGCACATCTGCCCAGCCGTGCTGCCACACATGGCACTGGTGAGGCAGGCCAGAGGGTACAGGTCATGTGACCAGGATATACTGTAGGTGACGGTGCGGAAGGGTTACTGACCAGAGAACAACTAATGAGAGGAGATAAGCAGGAGATTAAAATCAACCAAATCATTTTCATGGATTACCTAAAATGACAGCTATTGATAACTATCATTATTATGATTAGATTAAAATGTTAGATCTACGCATTTTTAACCGGCTAATAGTTGTTCATGTAGATTTGTATCGGTGAAATATTGAATCAGGGTCAGAGGCTTCTTCGATGTTCATTCAGCAGTCATAGTACATGTCTCCAGATGGTGCAGTCAAGTCTCTCGCCAGTGTTAGTTTCTCTCTCCCTGCTGATTCTCACCATCTAGCAGTTGACCTTGGGGTAGCTGGTGTTATGAAGCAACGTCCCAGGATGGTCTGTCTAGTGCCGTGGAAACGGAGGAATAGATAAATGGTACACCTAAACAAGGAATGCCAAGCCTCTAGGTATAGTGACATTTATACATATACATGTAACTAACATTCCTTGTCCCTCTAATTACAACTAAGAATACCCTTCGCTCCTATAATAACGATATAATAATACTCTAACATCTGCATGCTAATGTCACTAGTAGTCGCTAATGAAATAGTTGTTTGTTCCAGATGAAGGAAGATGGTGGGAGACGGTCTGGTATAGTGAAAATGGATGTCCCTCCCTGAGGTCACAGAAAACTCTGTTCACCCTTACCGTTTCTGTTGACGCTCTCCAAGAGGCAGGCAGCCACCATCTTTATCGTGCTATGTTCCAGCTGTGCCATGCGCTCTCACCAAACTTCCAGGTATTCAGCTGCTTTTATGTTCTGCCTGATAAGTTAAATCAGCTGGTGTCTCAGGATTAAATGAGTCCCTGATAAGAGGGGGAAAATGAAACATTGGAATTTGTGTCAATGTCCAGAGCTGAGTTTGAGAGGAGTAGTATTTTCATGTAAAAAAGTATTTCTTTCCACATTATGAATATGGAGAAATACATTAAGGCACATTGGAATAACACTTTCAGATTTGTGCATTTTATCTACAGTATGTATTGATGAACATGAAATACGAGTGGGATTTCCACTACTTAAAGAGTTATGATCCAATTTACTAGAGTTCATGCAAAATTAGATTCAAAATGGTTACTGATGGTGTGCAAAAATAATTTTGTTTTTTTCAATATTCATGAATATTTCAATATTTATACTGCATATGAAATTCATTTTTATTTATTAAAATCGAGAATACTATTCGTATTAAAGTGCAATCTGTAAAGCTTTAAATGACACCAACGTTTGGCCTGGTAAAGCCAAAATGTGATACCCATGGCAACGTGCATAAATAAACTTCCAACGCCGTTCTTAGATGTCAACTGTAAGCCAGCAATCATTCCTTGAAGGAGTAATAAATGGATTAAAGTGAGTAAAATCTAAACAAATCTGTTTCTTTTCATCTGGATTTCCTAAGGAAGGTCTTGACTGGCGGGGTGTGGGTGTGGTGCAGACTATTGACGTGTTCCCTTTGACCTGCGCCGTGGTCTTGGGTTTACATGTTTACGCTGGATTTTGCTGTCATGGACCGGCTAATTCCTGAATAATCATTTGTTGTCACGACTCACGGCAGCAAGCAGACCGGCGCTGGAGACAGACAGCCAGGGAGAGACGTCCCCAGAGGGCTACAGCGGGGTGCTGTGTTGGCCCGGGCTGCTGGTGTCAGGAGACGTGTGAGCGGACGCTGGGAGAATAGGGAGTGGGCCGGGGAGGAACAGTGTCAGGGCAATACCCTTGACGCTGATGTGATTGAGTAGACAGCAGCGACCCTCTCCTCCTCCCTGCTCTCGTCACTTGCCCCCCCCCCCCTTCACTTCTCACACGACATCGCCCTGAGTGAGCAATCATTTACAAAAAAATACGTTATTATAGGCAAGCGCATCCTGGTAATTTATGCATGATTGCCTGGCGATCAGAAGCCATTTATCTCTCTCTGCCTATCGTTCTCTTTTTAATCTGTTGTCGTCTTGTTCCTCTGCACTTTAATCTATGGCGCTATTAAGAACGGTGGTGTGATAATGGGTCCTGCTCAGGGGACAGTGTGACATTGCAGTCACCGTTGCTCAGGGAATGGCGGTAGGAATGCGAGTGTCGCCATTGGAGATTGCAGTGGTATTTGGATTTCACCACCTCACTGGGGTTCGAACTGCCTCCGTGGAGACGGTTGTTGCACTGCAGCAAACATGAGCTGAGCGGCGCTTCCTCCCGCCAGCACGGCGGAAGGGCCACTGCCACATAAGAGCGTTGTGTTGGGAGTGCTTGTTCTGTGATGTCAGGCTTGTGTGTGTGTGTATTTGTTTAAAACAAAGTTAGCGCTATTTTAACAGGTTACACGTCATGATGTTACAGTGTTATTTTGAAAACGTGCTTGTTTGTGAGTGTGTGCGGGTGCCTGAGGTGTGTGTCCCTGTTTTGTCTCTCCTAGGTAACACAAGGTGGCGGTTTGTGTCAGCTGGGCTCAGTCCGGCAGACCGTGTACAAGGAAGTAATGGCCGCCACACAGAAGCAGGCCAGCCGGGCACTAGCCCTCCCTCTCCCTCCTTGTGACTCTGAGCTGTGGCTAATGGAGGCAGACCTTCCCCCATGTACTCTATCTGTTTCATTCAGCCTCCATCAGCCCAGGGATGCATCTTGATTCACCCAGTCTCCCCTTCCACTTCTCGCTCCCCTCTCGCTCCCTGGCCACCCTGGGTCATGTAACAGGAGAGTGGCCCCTGGGCTATGTTCTTCCGTAATCCACCTGCACTCTGCTAGCAGGAAAATAATGCATATGAAAAAAATGGCAAAAGCTTTTCTTTTGCACAAGATTATTACAGAGGGATTATATCCACAGGTGCAGCTACTAATTTATCTAAATCCCACACCTCTCTCTGACAACCCTGGTGGGCTCAATTCCATGTAAAAAAACCTGACTGTTTTTCTGGGTTTTATTTGGGTCTGAATTCAGACCTTGTTTGAGTCATGGTTTAATTCGTCCGGCAAATTGTTCCTTAAGGGGTCTATTTCCCTCGTCTGCTTTTTTCTTCTACTCCTCTCCCCAACATCCCTCCTCTTCAGTTGCTCCCTCCAGTATTTTTATTTAGCAAAATCAACAATTCCCAGCAAATTTTGTGAGGGTTTGCATATTTCCCCAATAACAACACAATTTCCACTCAAAACAGTCAAATCATTGCCACACATTGCTCAGTATGAAAAGGGAGCCGAGAATATCAATCACTGCATATAAATAGTCTAACATGGTTCAATCAAGCCACATGCCAACACAATTTTACCTTTTTCAGCGCGTTTGAATCACAATTTGGACAAAATCATCAAATAATGCCATGCAATATGCCATAATTTCCAGAGTATAATACATTGTATTCAGCAGATGCCTTTTTTTGCGGAATCCTGTTTTAGAATCTATCCTGTATCTAATTCTAAATATGTGTAACATTAGTGGATAAAGGCCAATCTGATTATGATTCTATGTCTGTAATAGTTATATTTGTATGTTACCCTCTCTCAATTCCTTTGTGGAGGAAGAGCCTGTGGACAAAGGGGTTTTCTCAAATCTAAACTCACCAATAACCTAACATCATAGTGACACTTGAGGACAAAGAGCTGCTTATCTGGTAGAGTATTTGCATTCCTGGGAGCTGTTTACATTTTAAATACATGTTCTTCCACTTGGCCATTGCTCTCTCAAGGCCCTTGTGAACTGGCTGACAAGATGAATGAAATACTGAGAGGGCTCACAACGTCAAACGGAGTAACGTTTGCCTCTCGAACTTCCCATTTGCCATATTCATACCCGGAGACTAAATTGCATCTTTTCCACTTCCTGGAAAACATCCAAAGGGTTAGTTGCAGGAACAGACACTGGCACTCCTGTTCCTCTTCTCATTTTGGTGGTCTTGTTTTTCTGTATAAGTGTGCCTGCTAGCTGGCGTGTGTGAGAAAATGTAGGTTTTGGGTGATGCTCGCAGCATCAGTCAGCCCATTGATTTTCCATTGGTCGATGTCAGTTAAGGTTATATCCGAAACAGAATGCAGTGCAGCTCTAAACCGGCTTCTCTTCACGCCAATTTCTACCAGCCTTCATCTTTCAAAGTGGGAGCTACCAACTGACCTTTTCTGAACAAAAAGAGTAAGAACTGCGGTGAAAGCCGGCAAGAGCTAGTGCCTGGTTCCTAATGCACACTTTACGTATTTTTGTCGATAGCTTCCAGCCTCAGTCTGGCGTGCTGAGTTGATTGGTCTGGGAGAAGAGGGAGAATCTCTTGAAGGATTCAGCCATGCTGTAGAACTTTCCCCCGGAGCCTGCTATTCTCTGGAGACCAGTGTCGTATTCCCTCATGTCTTGGGAGTTTGCCTCTGGAAAGTTGAATTGATATTTCTAACAGAAAAGAATCATTATTAGCCACGTTTCTACAGTTTTCATGAGAGTGAAGACTTGCTGTCTCTGTTCTTCCTGGTGTAAAAGATGTCACGCTGCTTGCTTAGTAAGAACCAATTCCCTCCAATTCAAATATGCCTCTACCGGTCACACCACTCAAAAGCAATCCCTTGAGAGGCGCAACTGTGGACACTTAAGGCTGAGGGATTATGCTTCACACATCTCCATGTACCACACTTGCTCTTTCGTCAAACAGTCTCCGCATCTCGCTTGACCCTCCCTGCCACCACTAGTCCAACAAATACTGGACAATGGAGAGAGATCCACGGATAGTGAAAGGACAAAGGGGACGTTTAGTATTCCCGGGCTATATCGCTTTATAACATGCTGTTGCCAGTGTACCTATACCTTTGAGGTCAGGACCAGGCATATATGGTGACAAATCGAAGGAGGGCCTCCTGATGAATTTGCCAGATCTCTCTCCAGGCTCTCTGAGGGTGACGTCTCCTGCCCGTCCCTAAAGTGATCCTTCTCTGGCGACTCCTCGGAGACAGAGTGGGAGGTAACATGTCAGGCAGCTGTGTTAATGTTCAGGGTTTGATAGAAGACAGATAGTGGATGGTTGGAAAGGGAGACGTGCTGCAATCAGAGTCGGCCTGGGATGATGTCAATCACGGCGACTGCTGTCCTGGTACAGGGAGAGTGACTGGGAGGGCAGGGTGTTAGGATCCAAAATGTCTGCTCAGTAACTCTCCGTTTCCTAGTCAAGAATGCCCTCGCTCTTCTGATGTCATCATCTGTCATCCATGTTTATCCTCCGGCCTTCCCTCTTTGACTTCTTCCAATATTTCTCAATTATACTGTAGTCTGGGGCTAGAACTGCAAGTCACCATGTTATGCCATTACCACCTGCTTTTCTTCAAGAATTTCTTTCGATGTATCCATCTTTCAATAATAATATCAGGTAAATGTGCCCCGCCCCACAACTAATGTAGCACTCCCTATTGGCCCAATTGCGGTCAAGCAGGACTAATTTTATAGGGTTATTTTAGCCCCCCTACCTGGCAATGGTATACGGACATACAGTGGATATAAAAAGTCTACACACCCCTGTTAAAATGCCAGGTTTTTGTTATGTAAAAGAATGAGACAAAGATAAATCATGTCAGAACTTTTTGCACTTTTAATGTGACCTATAATGTGAACAATTCAATTGAAAAACAAACTGAAATCTTCGAGGGGGAAAAATGAAAAATAAATACCTTACAAGAACCTGGTTGCATAAGTGTGACACCCTCTTATTCTGGCTGTGTTCAGAATTAACCACTCACATTCAAACTCATGTTAAATAGAAGTCATTACACACCTGCCATCATTTAAAGTGACTCTGATTAATCACAAATAAAGTTCAGCTGTTCTAATAGGATTTTCCTGACATTTTCTTATTTGCATCTCAGAGCAAAAGCCATGGTCCGCAAAGAGTTTCCAAAGCATCAGAGGGATCTCATTGTTGAAAGATATCAGTCAGGAGAAGGGTACAAAAGAATTTCCAAGGCATTAGATATACCATGGAACACAGTGAAGACAGTCATCATCAAGTGGAGAAAATATGGCACAACAAAGACATTACCAAGAACTGAACGTCCCTCTAAAATTAATAAAAAGACGAGAATAAAACTGGTCAGGGAGGCTTCCAAGGCGCCTACAGCAACATTAAAGGAACTGCTGTAATTTCTGACAAGTACTGGCTGTGTGCTACACGTGACAACAATCTCCTGTGTTCTTCATATGAATGGGCTATGGGGTAGGGTGGCAAGACGGAAGCCTTTTCTTACAAAGAAAAACATCCAAGCCCGGCTGAAGTTTGCAAAAACAAACATCAAGTCCCCCAAAAGCACGTGGGAAAATGTGTTATGGTCTGATGAAATCAAGGTTGAACTTTTTGGCCATAATTCCAAAAGGTATGTTCGGCGCAAAAACAACACTGCACATCACCCAAAGAATACCATACCCACAGTTAAGCATGGTGGTGGCAGCATCATGCTTTGGGGCTGTTTTTCTTCAGCTGGAACCGGGGCCTTAGTCAGGGTGGAGGGAATTATGAACAGTTCCAAATACCAGGCAATTTTGGCACAAAACCTTCAGTCATCCATTAGAAAGCTGAAGATGAAGAGGAAGTTCACCTTTCAGCACGACAACGACCCAAAGCACACATCCAAATCCACAAAAGCATGGCTTCACCAGAAGAAGATTAATGTTTTGGAATGGCCCAGCCTGAGCCTAGACCTAAATCCAATTGAACATCTGTGGGGTGATCTGAAGAGGGCTGTGCACAGGAGATGTCCTCGCAATCTGACAGATTTGGAGCGCTTTTGCAAAGAAGAGTGGGCAAATATTGCCACGTCAAGATGTGCCATGCTAATAGACTCCTACCCAAAAGGACTAAGTGCTGTAATAAAATCAAAAGGTGCTTCAACAAAGTATTAGTTTAAGGGTGTGCACACTTATGCAACCAGGTTATTGTGAGTTTTTTATTTTTCCCCCTCAAAGATTTCAGTTTGCTTTTCAAATGAATTGTTCACGTTATAGGTCACATTAAAGGTGGAAAACGTTTTGACATGATTTATCTTTGTCTCATTCTTTTACATCACAAGAACCTGGCATATTAACAGGGTTGTGTAGACTTTTTATATCCACTGTACCTGGCATGAGTTTCACCAATAATTTACTAATGGATTTCCCCAATAATCTGCTATTGTATTTCACCAATAATTTGCAATGTGTGTGGGGGAGTGCTCAGAATCATCATGTTTTCATCAGAGTAATTGGTTGGTTTATTTGTCACAGAAATATTGATGTTAATGGTGTAGTCAGGTTGTCAATAGTCAAAATGACTGTTATGCCCTTGAAATGTTGCAGCCCTGACGGTGCCTGTATGAGGTGAGGTTTTACTAATTAGCCTACAACTTCAGTCTGAACACAGCTCCATATGACCTGGTAACACCGAGCAGATTGGTTTCCACCTCATGTGCTTTTGAATCAACAGAACAAATCCTAAAACTGTGGTCAACTGTGAAGTAATGGACAACATAATTGCAGAAATAGTGCAATTCAACATATTCCCAACACAAAATAAATGTATATGCCTAAAATAAATAAGTCTATTTTGATTAAATCCCTTTGTATACCCCTTTTTCAAACCCCTTGGTATACCCCTTTGTCAAACCTCATGGTGTACCCCTTTGTCAAACCCCTTGGTATACCCCTTTGTCAAACCCCTTGGTATACCCCTTTGCTAAGCCCTTTTGTATACCCCTTTCTTAAACACTTTGGTATACCCCTTTGTCAAACTCCATGGTGTACTCCTTTGTCAAACCCCTTGGTATACTCCTTTGTCAAACCCCTTGTTATACCCCTTTGCAAAACATTTTGTTATAACCCTTTGATGTTGCTGGCCTGACTGATGCATGGAGAATCTGACCAGCAGCTGAAAGGTTGCTACAATCGTGCTGTTGTAGCCAGCTAGACAGCATGTACACTAGGTAGACCGGAAGGGCTCGTCAGGATAAATTAGCTGACTGAAGGAACCAAATCGGTTTGTCCCCACACTCAACTGTCACCGGATGACATAGAATACATCATCAATTTGTTGACCAGGTTTATCCGTACAGCCCCAACCGACAGTGGCACATCGACGCGAGCAAATTCCGGGTGGCTTTCAGCATAAACTCTCCAGTTGATTTGTTGACAAGAGCTTTTTAACGCTACTAGAGAAAGATAGAGAGCTAGAGAGGCTAAACAATCGAGCGAGCTGGAAGATAAATTTTCCAGCCATTGACATACCGACTGGGTTTACGTTGGTATGTAGAGACAGATGACACTTTCAAAAACAATGCCATTGCAGCTGTCATGCAATTTAGAAGTAACCCAAGCACGTGGCCCAATGTTGTAGGAAAATAGCTGACAAGGCAATATTGCGTCAAAACTTAATTGACAGCTCACATCTGAACTGCATTGTTAGTTGACTGTCAAGTGCCAATCACTGTGTTCTCAGCGTACAACACTGCTGTCCAATCTGTACAGCTCAACCTAACTAAAATTCCCACCCGCCTATTGCTTTTGTATGTGATGCACAAATACAATGCAAATATAAATTTGTATTTATATATTTACATATTTATTTCATAATATGGCACATTTAATCTGCTATACTTGGCCACATTGACTAGCCCTTAATCAATGTATTTTCATAGGAAAGGTGGCCTTTATAAAATATATTTAGCTACACAAAGCTAAATAATAACAGTAGGCTACAGTGCATGCCATTTTCTTGCTTTTCCTCCGCCTCAATCACCCTGGAATCTATCACATGCGGAGGCATAGAAGCGTAAGAAACTCATCCAGCTCCAGGTGGAAGGAACATGTGTCTCTGCCAATACCACTCAGTAAATTCTTGTCACGGGTCTGGCAACATAAATATCTTCATTCTTCTTCATACGTCATGTCTTTGAGCAACCTTAGGAATTATTGACATGAGCCATGTTCTTTTCATGTTAATGAGTAAGTTCCACAATGCTTTGCAATATACCCTGCAATATTTAGTGTGTCTGTGGCTTCCCCTCGGAACATATTGGCTTGAGAGCGAGATTTCGACAAACGTGTACTACAAATTAATCTATGAACGTAAATTCTTCAATACATTTCAAGAAAGAAAAATATATATCGTAGTGTTAAGTCCTCCAAGTTTAAAGGTCTCATTTACTTATACAGAGCAGCGTTTGTTTTCCTGCGACGTTCACAATTGAAATGTAAATTTTTGTATTTCTCACTTTCTTGGAAGCGGATAGGAGATGCGCCACTAGTGATATAATGTAACATTTCCATGATCCTATAAAGAGGACCATGTTGCACAGAGTGCAAAGTACATTCTGTCCTGTTATTTTTTTCAGTGGCTCACATCCTTGATTTTTTGTCTGGGTGGGTGGATGGCTGTTTTGTGTGCCCCTCTCCCCCCCTCCCCCCTCACTGTGTGATAGACAATGCACAGGACGACACTTAACTATGGCAAATGCTGACGTATGTCAGTCCTTCATTCATAACTGCTCTGAAAGTTTATATGACATAATACACAGAATTAATAAATTGTTGAGTCGATAGCTCCCCAAAGTATGATATCGTGCAAAATGGAAATTCGGTCATTCACCTCTACAAAAAAAAATCTTCCAACTCCCATCCAACTCTTACTCCAAGCACCCACTTGACATAGTCATTATTTTCCAACCTCTCCCCCACTTCACCCCACTCGCAACTCTCATTTTCTCTTCATTTCTCTCTCTCCTCTTTCATCTTCCTCACTCTGCTCTCTCTCTCTTTCCGTTTTCACGCATCAAAAGAGCCTGACAGTTTGACAGGAGGGGCCCCAGAAACCTGCCGCCTCCCTCCAGACCCTCCCAAGTCTCTGCTCCCTCATTGAACTGTTATCTGCCCCATTTCTGGGCTTTTCCATGGCAACAAGCAAACCGGCGAGCGAGGAGAGCAGGGTCTCCAGCGGAAGAAGCATCTTGTCTGAGACAGCTGTCTACTAAAAGAAACCTTTTTTTTTAAACAAGAGAAGAGGGAAAAAAGTTTGTTGAGTTTTTTTCCGCTGCATTTTAGTACCTCTGACACCTACTACAAGGCTCAGTTTGCTCAGTTTTTTTATTTTGAAGTTAAACACAAACGTGTACTTGACCATTCCTTCCCCTTAACTGCGGGGTCAGCAGTCTGATTGTAGATTTACTGTAAAAAGTGTCCTTTAAATTTTGCCCACTGCATAGACAAGGTTGACAGGATTTGAAGATGTTCCCCCGAAGTGTCAGAAGCTGCCTGGGTTTCCTGTGGAGCAACTGCAAAACCTGTTCACTTGAAGCAAGACTAAAACGACTGAGTGACAGCCTGCCAATTCCCATCATCCATCTGTATTTGAGAGGACCCCTCAGTGGAAGTAACCCAAATTTCGCTCTATTTTAAGATTAATGTCGTAAATAGGGCCTTACTGAAACACATGGGTCTTCCACTCTGTGTATCAAGTAGGCCTCTTAAAAAGATAATGCGCCACAGCTTCATTTCTGTTGCAATGGCTTCTTAAATGCCACTTAGTTTCTCGTCTACAGGTTACCGCATTTGGTTGCACTGACATGGCAGAAGACTTTAAACTTGGGTTTCGTCTGTGTCTTCCAAAGGATTACATCGGCATCCCTATGGTTTTAAACTAGTCACACTCTGCGACACAAAGCAAGACATTTTTCGTTTGTAGTATTGGGAGACTGCTGACAACTCGAGCGTTTTGTAGAAACAGAACGAGGAATGGAGGCAGAGAGTGTGAGTTCTAAGAAATCGGGATTCTCTTTTTTAAAAGTTTCAATCTCAAGGCTTACAGAGCCTTTGTTAGTTTAGAAGGAATGGATGTCAAGTCGCAAGCAAGCATGGCCTAGAGACATTCAGGCCCCTAGGAATGGGAAGGAACTGAGAGACAGAAAGTCAGACACAAAATCTGCACCTCGAGATAACCATTTTCT
Organism: Esox masquinongy; assembly: GCA_016801175.1. Lineage (NCBI taxonomy): Eukaryota > Metazoa > Chordata > Actinopteri > Esociformes > Esocidae > Esox > Esox masquinongy. The sequence goes on from JACXGI010003958.1 coordinate 57,265, forward strand.
ACAGTACTGATTTAGTACAAGGGTACCAATTCAGATTCTTTCCAAACCACCAGTTCTTACGACAACCCTCAAACCTCCCCCCGTCCTCCCCCCATTGCCATCCCTTACAGACCCATGTTCTAAGTGGCAACAAGCCCAGGAATTCCAGACCATTCTTTGGAGATATCCATGGACTTTCTTCCCATTCCCAGCTCCTAGCACTGTTATTTCAGTCAGCTTGCCTGTTTGAAGGAGGTGCCAGGTGCTTCTGGCCAAGCTAACCACATGCAAGGCCTGTCGGGGGGAGAGGTTACGGAGGGGTGGAGCTGGAGCTGCCTCTGAGAGCAAGCTATACCCCGTCTGGAACCTCAGTAGACTGACAAAAAAAGAAAAAAGCTCAAACCAATCTCTAATCCTGCTGTGCTCTTGCCCCGAGTGAGGTGTGGATACTGGGCTGTAAGCATGGCGATGTTGGCTGTTTCAGTGACACCCCGAACCCCCCCCCCCCCCCCCCCCCCCCCCCCCCCCCCCC
>JACXGI010003959.1:0-12582 GCA_016801175.1 Esox masquinongy
TCTTGCAGAGGGAGGGGGGATTGGTGTACTGAAACATTAGGGGAATCACTTCAGTTCAACAGATATCCTTTGGTTAAGGGGACATCTGCTTGAGAGAGAGAGAGGAAGAGACACGACCGGTCCCCCCACCCCTCCCCCACCCCCCCACCGCGGCCCTACTGCTTGCCCCCCAGCGGTGAAGGCAGTTCATACGCAGTAACGCTGTGCTCAACATGGTCCCTTAAAACCCCCTTGACCTTAGTGTCCCGGGGCAGAGAAACAGAAGGCAGTGGGACCCAGTGTATTAACACAGCAGCGCCAAGCCCTCCCCTCCCGTCTCTCCCTCTCTCTCTGGGTTGTTGCCAGGTCTCCCAAAAGGCCTCTCTTCCCAACTGGCCTACCGCTTCCCAGCACTTTTCAACGCTTTCCAGCAGCTTGGTAGATAGACGGAAGCCCTCGCTCGCTCTCTCTCTGTAGCTAGGTATACCCAGCCAGTGAAAACCATACGTGCCTCTATGCATATTCAATAGATCACCCATGGAGGGAGAACCATTGGAGAAAGTCCAGAAAAAAGCCCCCTTCAAATCGCTGTGCCATCTTCTGCTTTTTAATTATTATGGCTCCTTTTCTTAAGTCCCATACAAGATTAGGTTTATCTCCCCAGGAAACTCCTGAAAGAAAAGGCTTTGGGAACAAATTTAAAAACAACTCATCTGGAGGAATTAAATAAAATTGAAGCAGTCTAAAATAAACAAGATAATGTGTGTTAAACTGTACTATAACTTTGGTGGTTCAAGTTGCTAGTATGGCGATGGTTCAAATGGAGACTGCATACAACAGGGAACATCAAGAATCCAACTTCACCTAGTACTACAAACCACCATTACCTAAAACTAACAAGAGCTTAGAACCGACCCATTCACACTCTTAGAACTGGCCCTTAACTGCTACACTTACCACTGGGATTAGCACTTAGCAATGTCCGCTCCTTTCTACACTAAGCACTGGGGTTAGCGCTTAGCACTGTCACTTGATGCAACACTTAACACAGGGGTTAGCCCTTAACACTGGCCCCTGGATGCTACTACACTCAGCCCTGGGGTTACCACTTAGCACTGGCCTCTGGATGCTACACTTCTCCTTGGCCCATCAGTGCCGTATATAATCTTGGTATTGTTGTGTGCGTGGTCCTTAGCAGCAGCCCAGAGGATTTCAGGTTTCCCCTCTTCGGTGGGAGGTGATGAGAGCAGAGCACTCTGGGTAGGACGATTAGACGATCGGGACAACGCTCCCTCGTCACGCCACTCCGACACAATGGGTCACTAGCAGTCCAATGAACATGTCTAACCTTCCCAGGTCTCCGCGGGCGGGGTCTCTGTGGGCGGGGTCTCTGTGGGCGGGGTCTCTGTGCGGTGGGCGTCCCCGAGAGCGCGGCTCGGAAGGCATCCTCCTCTTGTGTCTCATTTTATGAATAACTTGATACAAGTCGATGGTCTCATCCTGTGGGAACAACAGGCACAGCTGCATCCCACACTCCGGCTCGATCTCCTGCCGTTCAGAGGAGGAAGAGGGGACATCAGTAGATCAAACCATGAAATCCGAAAAGGTATTGATACATAGACGCACCTTTGAACATTTCTGGATACATTTTTAGAGTACACGGTATCTGAATTGAACCAGTTAAGTTCTTGGATCCTAGCCAAATTGTAATAGGGAAATTCCACAACAATAAAAATGTAACAGGCAACGCACTATCGTGTAATTTTCAGCTACAGTCTCCCAAAGCTTCCCTTCCTCACTGGGTTTATTGCTGCGCCACCACGCATCCTAATCACCATCCAATCCATCAGTGTGTGGTTGTGTAAGCCCATGTTTACCTGTCCATCCCGACCAATCTTTACAGGCTTGTTTTCATTCCATGGATTGGAGAGGTGAGCCGTTTTAGTAAACGGCAACTCCCGTCTGAAAATGAAAAGATTTGAGAGCATTAATTCACACAGGATTGGTGATGCAGATGTCTAAATGATTTGAGAGCATTAATTCACACAGGATTGGTGATGCAGATGTCTAAATGATTTGAGAGCATTAATTCACACAGGATTGGCGATGCAGATGTCTAAATGACTTGAGAGCATTAATTCACAGGATTGGTGATGCAGATGTCTAAGACAACTGGGCTGTGTCCTAAAACTAGAGGAACTAATTCTCCCTTCATGCTTTTAGGTGATTCTGCAAAGCTGTTAAGATGTTGTTTTGCTAGAGAGAAAATGAGCCGACAGAGTAGCAGAGGGGCTACAATGGATAAAAATGCATTAAGAAATATACGCAAATCAAAACCCTTCCAGACAAACCATGTCATATTATACCAGACCCCCATTCCCCATGTCATATTATACCAGACCCTTTTTCCCCATGTCACCGCTCAAGTTGTTTCACTTTGCCATAAATCCATGTTAAAAATCACAATGTTTACATACAAAACATCAAAAGGATGCAAATAAAGTTCTGAGACAGTGGATTCAAGAGCAGATCTAAAACAAGGTTCTAATGTAACAGCAGTTGAAGTATTATATTCTTATTTTTATATTATAATGTCGTCAACAGCAAGCGATGACTCAGCCAAATGTGAAAACCCATTTTATCTTCCAAGGAAACAAAATCTAAAAACAGTCTGGGGGGATAACCAGAAGACCAGAAAGAGGCATGAAACAGTGACGTCCAGGAACAGTCTTAATTTGGCAATAGTAAATCATCCTGTGGTGTCAGTAGATGTATGATCTTAAAATCAATTGTTGATATTTCAGCCTGCTACCAAATACGAGGATTGGACATATCCCATCAGGGGTTGTACCTGCAGATCCAGTCGATCTTGAAGACCCCACCCAGCATCTTGGCATTCATCCCAGCCGGCAGGACCCAGTGGATAGGAGATCCTCCGTGGTGAGACTCCGAGGACAGCCTGGCAAAACCTGCACCGGAGAACACAGGCGGGACAACTTCGTTTTACGTCACCGTACAACATTTAGAGTTGTCGCTGAAAAAGGCAGATCTAGTCACGGGTCTGGAGGTAAAGTAGAATGACGTTAACCCTGTAAATGTCAGCCCAGCTACAGTGTTGCCTTTACCTTGGAACTTTCCACTCTCCCTGACTGAGAACGCCAGGACAACGCTGCGTGCTGATCGGAAGGCAGCGTTGAGCTTCTTCTCATTAACAGGCAGAGTGGACCACACCCCCTGCAGACAACAACCACCACCCATATTCAGCACATCAACACGTTCAGAATTGTACACTTGTTTTATTTTGTACATTTGAAACTTTTTTGCAGTTCAAAGAACAGGGTTTCCCCGAAGTTATTTACACATCAGCAGTTGTCACTTAGCAGATAAGCAGCCGGGAACCCAAAACAGCAAGAAGTGTGGATGCTAAAGCACAATCCGTCCTGCCTGGTTGTAGATGTGAATTCTACCCGTAGACTCCTCCTCCTGCTGCTACCTGCATTTACTGATCCACTGGTTACCTGGACATTTCAATATCAGGTACTTAAATCTCCATCTGACACAGCCAGAGGACTGGCCAGTGTCCAGAGCCTGGCTCCTCTCTAGGTTTTTTCCCAAGTTCCCTTGTTTTGTTTTGTCCATTTTTTTCATGCAACTCTGCTTCAACACTGCTTGCTCTATGTCGTTTTAGAGTAAGCATATGTATACACACTGACAACTGCTCATGCAAAAAGAGCTTTATAAAAAAACATTTAATTGAATCCCAAGAAAGGAAATAAGATCATCCTCTTATGGCAGTACTGGGTCTAGGTCAGGAGAGTTAAGATAGCGTTAACCTTGGCTTTAGCCAGGGAGACGTTCTCATGGTTGTTGCTCTTGATCAGAAAGAAGCGGGCCTCTCGCAGGACATACTTCAGCTTGCTGGTCTGGTCTCTGCGGACAGCTCTAACCGATGAGGACAGCTTGTCCTGCTTCTTCTCCGAACCTGGAGAACAGCCGACCAGTTTTAAAATACACGTGTTACAGATCAAAGTACTGTGTGACAATCTGACATTATCTGCTCCTCCTCTGTAATCTGACCTGCTTTGCCACTGGTGTAAAGTGCAAAAATCGGATTCTTCCACTTCTAAAAGTGATCCACATCCTTGGTGTGGTACTGAAGGCTAAAGCAGGTAAGTTTACACCACCTTACTACAACAGTTAAGGGAGCACTGGCACAAAATAAATATGGATTATGTTCATTCCTCATGAAATTTTTTTTTGACTGTTAGGTGATACATGCCTGAAATAGACACTGAAGCTGAGCTTCCACCTCTATCAAACACCACAGGAGAAATCCCTCTATCCCCGCGCTTCGTCGCTGTGCTTCCCTCCTCTGAAAACATGTCCCATATAGGTTAGGGGAGGGTTCATTTACTGAATGACACTATAATTGGAGGGCTCTTTAGATGATCTAGATGCTCACATGAACAAAATACGCACAGCAACTTGAAATTCACCTGCTTGCTATGGTTTTGGTTACGGTCAGGTTTGTGACTCACGCAGCGTTTCCCAAACCCAGGTTGGTGGAACGGCTCGTGACATATCCCTAATTAAAACAAATCTAGATATTCTAATGCTGCCTGGTACCTAAAACTGTGGTTATGCATGCATTTAAGTGTTTGTTTTTACTAATTTGCCTCGTTTTTAACGGTTGTAAACCATTAGCTATCAACACCCCTTAAAGGCAGGAATCACAAGCTGTGTTGAGTACGTTGAAAGGGACTGTAAGTACAAAATCCATCAAAACATTTGCTTTGAATTAAAAAGGCAAAGGTCAATCATTTTCTGTGCCCAGAGAAGGCCATTCAAAACAGAACAGTGCCTGTCACAAAACTGAACTCAGACCAACTGAAATGTTCCTACCAGTTTAACCAACAACTGCTGATCATGTACAAACCATCTTATTGGGACATTCCAAATAAATTGCTACCATGGACTGTTTAAAAACACATTTGAACATCACTTGACTTCTCTGTTAGGCACATTGCATTGGACAGATCCTGGCAGACTAATTGACAGCAAACATTTTAACAACATCTGATTGAAGCACTGAAATTAGTATTAAAATACTAATTTACCCCCCCTCAGTGAAATTAGAATGTTTCTGAGTAACAGCTCCACAGTGCCCCCCAACATCCTCTCTCCTGGTTGATTGATCCCCACCAATGAGCAACATCAGACTAGTGGAGGCCTGAGACGGCCTTTGCACCGTTCCAAACAGCCATTTCCTTCTAAATCTCCAAGGGGAAGTGAACAAACGCACACCTGGGGAGGTAGGATGGGTGATTGGGAAACAGACGGGGTTTGTTTACCTGAGGCGTCGGACCCTGACCCGGAGCGAACCGACTCTCCCTCAGAGAAGGACACAGACTCGGACTGGGAGTCGCTGGCTTCACTGCGAGTATCGTAATCATTTGTCTCATTCGCGGCCCTCTGATCCCCTTCCTCCAGCTCATACTCTTCCTCCTCGCCATCTTCTTCGTCGTCCTCTTCGTCGTCCTCTTCGTCCTCTTCCTCCGGGCCCTTCTCTCCCTCCTCCTCTTCCTCCTCCATCCCCTCCTCCTCCTCCATGTTGGATTGGTTCCCATCCGAGGAATGGGCCGTGCTGCCCGTCTCCTGGTCTGACGCGTACTCCTCTTCCTCTACCTCCTCCTTGGAGGAAGGGCTTACTCTGCCAACACTCTCCTGACGTCTCAGTTTCTAGTCAACAGAAAGACATCACGGCACACACAACATCAGACCAAACACATCATGGTATAGTCTCCCGCTCAACCCCCACCAAACACATCATGGTATAGTCTCCCGCTCAACCCCCACCAAACACATCATGGTATAGTCTCCCGCTCAACCCCCACCAAACACATCATGGTATAGTCTCCCGCTCAACCCCCACCAAACACGGGTGAATTTTGGGATGGGTGGTTACAGTTGTTAATTTACTGTTAGTCAGATTAATTGTTTTTTTATTTGAACATCTCAAATAAATTGTTTAATAAGTCCACATTATGCATACTGTCCTGTTGTCCTCCATTAGTATCCCCGAGAGGGGTTTAACAGGCTGGATGATCCTACCTCTGAGGTGAGCTCTGGCATGAGAGGTTTAATTCTCTGTCTGTCTGGTTCTCTTCTGCTGCTCATGGGCTTCTCAGAGCGTGCTGATTTAGGAGGGTCCCCCCTCGGGGCCCCACTAGCTCTCAACGGATGGCTCTTCCTGTCCTCGTAGTAATCTTCCGTCTTGTAGTCAGAGGGGTGTCTTCCCCCCCGAGGGTTGACAGGCTTTTTGCCACTGGCCCCAGCCGATAGGGCAGATCTCTTAGTGGGCTGTCTGCTGCAGCTGGTGTGAGCAGAGGTCCGCAGACGCTTTAGTTCATGGTTATCGCCACGGTCATTCTTCCTCTTGGATCCTGGGGGAAAAAGTCATTTGATCAATACATAACCTGCTATGTTGGAGCTCCAGACTGACTTAGATATTCAATTCCAAAATAGAAAATGTTCAGTGATGCAAAACCCAGCAGAGTCAAGCCATATGATTCTAATAATTTAAAAACTAAGAATGCAAGATTAAAAGTACCTTTTTTCTCGTTGACGTCGTGTTCACTCTCAGGGTTATAGAGCTCATCGTCCTGGTCAGGGGCCTCAGTAAGGATGTCTTCCAGCACGTTGAGCTCACCATCTGGGGACATTGTAACTACAGTTAGGCCCAGACATCCACTAACACAAAGACACAACCAGGCAGTACATTACATGAGCTGGAGCTCATTGGAGCCAAGTCCCATGTCCTTGTTGTGTGTCCCCGTGCAAAAAATATATTTTTTCACCCTCTGAACAACAACTGAGGTTTCAGAGCAAGTGACGTCCCCAACTGAAATGCCACCAACACACACACCATGAACTGGCTAGACATTTCACATTGGTTACACTCACTCCCCTTTGACTTCCTACTCCACAGAAATCCCTGCAGCAGGGCAGAGGCCACTAAGTCATCTGGGTCTCGGCACCAACGCAAGATTTCGACAGGGCCCTACCGCCCTTGAGAAATATCGTTAAGAACCTCTGGCCAAGTTAGCTGGTTAGACACACTGTATGGATGGACCCTATATATTATAATAATTACGTTGCAAGATCAAATTGTGAGCAAACAGCGTAATGCTGTTAGTTTCATGAGCAGCAAGGTAATTAATCCAGCGTGAGCTAGACAGTTAACCCAGCGTGAGCGCGACACAGTTAACCCCGCGTGAGCGCGACACAGTTAACCCCGCGTGAGCGCGACACAGTTAACCCCGCGTGAGCGCGACACAGTTAACCCCGCGTGAGCGCGACACAGTTAACCCCGCGTGAGCGCGACACAGTTAACCCTAACCCTATGTCTGGAGGACATTGCTGTAAATGAAAATGTGTTCTCAGTCAACTTATCTGGTGAATACAGAGGTCTTCAAACCTTTCCTCAGGGACACCCCAGTCTTTCCATGTACTACATCTATTCCAGGGCTAGAGTCCCTGATTAGACAATCAGCTACTAGCCTAGCCCTTGATTAGTGACTACGGTGTGTCTGTACAGGTCTACAAAAAAATTGTGAAATTTCTGAGGGCCCCTGAGGAAACATTTGAAGACCTAGGTGGTCAAATAAGGTTAAAAATAAAACAGGTGTTGTAGTTGCATGTGTATTATAAATATTGTTAATGTATATACCTCTCTCCCTGAGACACCCTTGGGAGTGGGGTCATAGCCAGTAGATCAATTATTAAGTGACTTATAAGAGTTTATAAGAGCTTATAAGAGTGGATGTCAACAGGGATTTTTCAATGGATTATTCACCAGATCAAGTCATTAAACTCTCTCAGATAACATAAGCGCTGCACAACAATTGTGCTTGACGTCGTTACACTAACCAACATCAGCTCCCTAATGCACATTGATTGATGTTATTACTAGTAACCATTAAGCAGCTAGTTGGCTAACATCCAAGGCTTGTTAACCAATAACTGAATGACAAGTTAGTTACCAAGCTATGGCCAGGGTGGATAGAAAGCTAACTGCTGTTGTCTGTTTAGTAAGTACAGTATTGCCAGCTGACGTTAGCTTCCAAAACTGCACAGTACGTCTACAAAACCTTAAGATTATTAAACCGAACTATAGTAAGATAGTTATCTAACTAAAGTTAAACTCTATCCCGTAAAACTGGATAAACTGTAGGTAATCACCCCACTTTAAATTTACACACTGAATGTTCTAAAAGCCAGTTGTGAGAGACTAGACAATTAGCAAGCTAACGTTAGCTACAAACGATTGCGTGACTGCTAGCTAGCATCGTTGACAAAGGAATAGGCCACGGGACAATGGTTAGCAACGAGTGGCTAAGTATCTTGGGTAGTTAGCTACAGCACTTTGTTGAACGCTACGTACCTTTCTCGTCTCGCCTGTCAACCGCCATCTTCCGCCCCTTTCCCTGCTTTCCGCTCACCTTTAGAGGACTCGTTTTGCCTCCTCTCACGGTTGCCCTATACTTAACTACAGAATTTGCTCAATGTCATAAACTGATGGGGTCCCACTCAATGTTTACTGTATGTGTGTATCATCATAGCTGGTAAAATGGCGGATCAACCGCATCCCTCCTGCTGCAAAGCGTTTACCCACAATGCCGCTGCCTGGCTAAACCAAAACGATGTTCTTTTTTGCTTGATTGTGGCGCTGACAGCAATTTATAGGTCAAAGAGCTACTCTCGTTGAATATTATTTTTCTTACTTGGTTGAACCACAGCTATTAGATGGTTATAATTGTTCTGTTTGGTCCGTGTCAATTAGTTTGCCATCCGAAGTAACAAGTGTCTTTGCTAATATGTTTTGGTCTGTCTGTTGAGAGAAAACAGTCTGTTCTACAATACCTCTTTCGGATCTGTCCCCTAGCTTTTTTAAGAACTGCCATAACTGCCTCATCCAGAGTAAGTGCCTGGATGTTAGAAGAATCAAACATTTTGTGTAAGCTGAACAAAAATAAACTAACCAAATATCTTATTAAAATCACAGGGGAGCCAATCATGCCCCTTATATTTCTACCAGTTTATTTAGGAAATTAGAGTCCTCTGGATTCAGGGAGCGGAGATTACACTCAAACAGGAATCTGTGCATGTTTAAAGGACTAGGGCCTGCTTTAGACATAAAGGGAATCATAAAACTGACAATCTGTCATTTACGACTTTGGAAGACAAAAGTAGCTCACTAGTCAGATTTGTGTCACTTTCAGCAGTCTGATCAATAGTTGTCTGGTTTCTCTATGCTAAAAAAGTCTTTGCTTGCTGACAGACCAGTGGTCCAGATTCAAACTCTCAGCACATGGTCACTCAAGAGACTGTCTTGGACCGCTTGACCACCGAAGGCCAACGATTATAACCTCTCAACAAACTAGTCCAACTTTTGGGCATCAACCATTATTTTGTTTCCCAGATTTTGGATCAGGTTGCCTTCATGGAGGGATGAAATAATATCTTATACCAAAAAAAGTATAAAATAGAAATATACACAGAGAACTCTCCATACGTTTTTTTCATTCAGTAAAAAATCACAATCATTTAATACACCATTCAACCAATCACTGCTTACATGGAATTGAAAAGTCCCGCATAATGAAAGGTTGATAGGACACTTTACACAAGGCATCATTACTGAGCCCAACTGAATACACGTAAGACCATCTACATGAGGACATTTGAGTCAACAGTGCACAAGATACTATTATGGTATGGTGGTGTAGTCAAGGTGACAGTGACCGACATAACATCACATCATTATGGTATGGTGGTGTAGTCAAGGTGACAGTGACCGACATAACATCACATCATTATGGTATGGTGGTGTAGTCAAGGTGACAGTGACCAACATAACATCACATCATTATGGTATGGTGGTGTAGTCAAGGTGACATTGACCGACATAATATCACATCATTATGGTATGGTGGTGTAGTCAAGGTGACAGTGAACGACATAACATCACATCATTATGGTATGGTGGTGTAGTCAAGGTGACAGTGACCGACATAACATCACATCATTATGGTATGGTGGTGTAGTCAAGGTGACAGTGACCAAAATAATATCAAATCAGTCGGGGGCAGGGGGTGGCGGGAATTAACATCCCGACACCACATCATTCCATCTGTTGGACAACATAAGGCAATACACCACATCATTCCCGGCCAGGGAGGTCACTCAGTCTTCTGTCTTGCTTTAGCCTTCCTGAAGCACTTGCGGAGGAAGAAAGTACATGTTTTAACAGTGACAACAGTGATGAGTCCCACTACAGACAGCAGGGCAGCTGCCACGTCCAGACAGTGGTACTGGTACCAGCTCAGGTTATGGGACTCCACTCGCAGGTGCTTGGCCCCCTTGTTGCGCATCACAAACTCAATCCAGAACACTGCAGTATCCAGGGGCTTCATTGGTTGGTCGTGGTGGATTCTGGACAGCCGCATCATGTTTTCTTTGTACCTGGTTAAAAGAAGAACGAGGCAGTTATTTGAATGCCAGTCTGTGCCATCATACAACTCCTTGTCCTTTTATCTAGATGTGGGACCAGGCTATGTCTAAACCCTGAATGAACGTACGATGGATCGTTGATTACGCTGTTGAGTCCGTCCACCAGGTCTTGGGAGGTCATCTTATTGAAGTCCAACATGACAGCGGCTCCCTTGGTCTTCATGTGCATGATGTTGTCCGGTTGGTCGGCGAACAGAGGGACCCCTACCATAGGAACTCCATGGTAGATAGCTTCATACAGTCCATTGGTCCCTCCATGAGTGATGAAAGCTTTGGTCTTTGGATGTCCTTTTAGACACAATGACAGAGGACAGGGTTGTAGTAGGGTTGTGGGATGTGCAGGACCCATAAAGCCTTTCAGAACAAGAGTTCTGACCAATGAATGACACCTAGATCAGCACTTCTACTCTGACACATGTTGTGAATATACTGTAACTATTATAAAGAAATACACATTACTATTACTATTACCCAGTAAGTCATTCTGAGGAATCCAGTCATAAAGTCTTGTGTTGGGAGCCAGAGTCTCTGGTTTCACTCCATTGTATCTCCACATTACCTGTTGGAAAGAAACAGGACTGAGAACGTGAATCTGCATTGAACAGAATCATAACCAGAAAACAAAGAAAAAAAATGTTTTTTTGAGAAGCACTACTGATGGACAAAACGTTAGCAACAACACTTAGTTGAAACTTCACAAATGAAACCAGTTGTCTATCTTGTATATTTGTATCCTTCACAATGATCAGATAAATGTCACTTACTGCCTGTGTGCCACCTGCCAAATAGCATCCTATTAAAATATTCCCTAAAAAGTGCATTTGTTTTGACCACAACCATAGCTAAAAGGATTTGTGAACCACTAGGGATGGGATCAAAAATACCAAAATATAATGAGAATACGCTGCCATGCGACACAAAGTATAATAAAATATTGAACCGTATGAACCTTCTGTGGTATCTGTCCCAGTGCAGATGCGATGGTGTTTCCTCTCTCTTTAGTTAGGTTCTTCACCATGGAACCCAGTGAAAATACCACAATGCCGTCATCTCCTGAACTCTGAACAAACTCCTCCATGGGCTGGAAAACAATCATAAAAAACAATATTGGTGGAATTCTTTTGGGTTTCTTCCTTGGTTCTGATCAAAATATGTCACCATAAAGACGCTGTACATTAATTTAATAGATTTTTAAATTAATAAAGACCGCTGGAAGTGGCTTTGCAGGTTTGCAGTGAAGGCCTCCCACAAATTTGAAGTTTGGCAAGAAAGGTCGAGGATACTCAAAGTCCCAGTATGTTCGTATCAGCCAGATGTCAGCTTTGCCCATGATCTCACAGAACGTGGTGGGAGTCCCTGTGAAACGTTGACAGTAGAATCAGAACCTCTAGAATTGGTCTGAATCTGTCCCACAGCTCCTTCAGCAAAAAGCTCCCTATATTTCCCCACTATCCACGTTCATGCATAACAGAAAATATATCTCAGCATAGAAAAATGAACTGTAGAATTACAGGAAATTTGCTTAAAAAAATCTCTTCACCAATGGAAAATGTATATAACAACAGGAAAGTAGCAAAAAATGTCTCTCTCCCACATGGAGACGGAAAAACCTTGCATAAAATGTACTCAAAATGATTGTTTGTATACAGTGCAGAGGTGATAATGAAATGCTAACATCTGAATTTAGAGTCAGTATGTCCTGCATACCTTTGACACAGTTCAATTAACAGAGAAACCATGTTATGAAACACTCACATAGATATTCAAATCAATTTCAATAGCTAATATCTAGATTGACACTCTAATGAAAGGACTTCTCAAATGGCACTCTCTGTAGAAGGTATAGTCAAACATGGTGCACTACATTGAGAATAGGGTGCAATTTAGGAGGCTGACCAACATCAGTTGCATTTATTTTGAGATTCCCAATGTCCATCTGTAGACGGTCTACAGAGGGTCCTACTTTCAAGAATCTGTTGATGAGTAACTGGTAGCCAAGGTTACGGTTTAGAATGCGTTAGCATCATCATT
>JACXGI010003959.1:12682-51440 GCA_016801175.1 Esox masquinongy
CTGAGCTTCTCACCCTATCTCTAAGGGAGACGCCAGCCACCCTTCTGAGAAAACCCATTTCAGCCGCTTGTACTCGCGATCTCGTTCTTTCGGTCATGACCCAACCTTCATGGCCATAGATGAGGGTAGGAACAAAAATTGACCGGTATATCGAGAGCTTTGCCTTCCGGCTCAGCTCTCTTTTCGTCACAAGAATGCGTTAGCGTAAAGGTTAAAGTTGGGGTCCAGCCACTCCGTCCAGTGCACATGTACTGCTGCAGGATGGATTTGAATCTGTCCCGCTGCATTTTCAGCGAGAGTGGTCTTCTCTATCTGTCCCGATTGTCCACTAACATTAAGTAGCAATGACAGAAAAAATATATATCTTTCAATTTACCTTTAATCTCACTGTAGTAAGGATTCACGGTAGTTAGGCAGTGCACATACATGAAGACGTCATTGAAAAAATACATAGCGAAATTTTTGACCCGCTCAAAGAAACCCATTTGGTCTGTATATGCCGAAGGAGGAGACGGGACATAAGAGGAGGACGCCGGCATCTGTCCACATTGTCTCTCAAGCACTAGGCCAAAGGTGAACCTAATGGACAGAACCAGGGCAGGTCCAGGACATCTGCCAGTAAATCACTACACATGAGCATTGGATCGGCGAGGAGCACATCAAACTTGACCCGTCGAAGTGACTCCATCAGTGCCTGGTCCCGCAGTATGGCGTCACAGACGCTGAGCTGTATAACGTTCATCTTCTGCATCAGATCTCTGATCTCCAGGCCGATCTGCAGCATGGAGGCGTTCTGAGCGTCATACATCCAGAATTCTATGAAGTGGTCATTGATGGACTTCAGGTGCTGTCTGTCGAAGGGCACGTGGTACACATGGAAGTGGTACCTCTCTGATCTGGAGTAGTCAATGGAAGACGAGGCGGTGCACACCAGTACCGTGACGTTGTGGTTCCTATCCACCAGCTCGTCTAGGATGGTGCGCATGTTCAGCCAGTGGCTGTATTCCGCTGGGAAGACGAGCACATTACCGCCCTGTGTGTGCGGATAGTGGTACAACAGGAGGAGGGCCCCATACAGCAACAGACGCCTCACAGAAACCATCCTCAGGAGTGGAGTGGAGTCGGGGACGGCACCCAGCCTTCCGTTCCCAGTCAAACAGAGATTTGCAAGGACGGCTCAGCGTGACTTTGTGTGTGCTGACTGTCATACGTCAGAATGCAGCTCAACAGCACAGTTAAAAACAGGGGGTGTTTTATGTAGTCTCAAAGTCTTATTGGTCAGAGGGTATTGTGATAAGGAACAAAGTTGTGTAATCGTGCATTCTTTTGTAATTTTGCATTAAACTTGTATGTACTACATAGTGTACGACTGTGAAATATACAGTGTCATCCAGATTTATTGGCCCTCTCGGTAAAGGTGAGCAAAAAATAGAATCATTGTTTTTGTTGTTTATCAGCTTAAATTTACACTCCGAGTATGAGAAATCCAACCTTAAATTGAGATAAATTTGTTTAAAGAAAAAAAAAAATAGTAATAAAAAAAATACATATTTTTTTCAAAAAGTTATGCCACAATTATTGGCACACCTAGAAATTCTTACAAACCAAATGTAATATAAGTATCTTCTCATTGATATATATTTTTGTCAAGTTCATCTTATCAATAGGAACTCAAGTGGTAATCCGTGACATCCTGTTTCACTTGGTTATAATTATGAGAGGACACACATGTCAATCTACCTTAATCTATCAGCAAGGTGAGAGGATGCACAAATGAAATAAGGCAATGTGTAGAACTTCAAAAGTATGGAAATCACAATGGAAATGAAATATAATTTAGCTTAATGCTTACCAAGAACCTCAGTGAAAAATCTATCCCATTTAGTCGCTGCCACAATCTTGAACAGGATGTCTTGAGATATACAAAACAGAATGTTTTTCAGCCGCTGAGCAAATGTCATTTTATCGGTGTATTGAAACCCAATGCCTGGTACATAAGACGGGGGTGATGGGAGCTGACCACAGAGTCTCTCCATGGTGTTACCAAAAGAGAAACGCATTGAGAGAACGAATGGTAGGCCCAGAGTCTCTGCAAGGAGCTCTCCACCTATACTCATGGGGTCACTCAGCAGAACATCATACCGGTCAGTCCTCAGTCTCTCCAGCAGCTCTGCATTGGAGAACAATGCATTGCAGACTTCCTGGTTCTGCCTCACACCAATATCTATCATGTCCTTGACCCTCAGTGATGCCTGGATTAAATTGTCATTGTGCATATCGTATGTCCAGTACTTCAGCATCTCATCCATGTAGTCCCACACTTCCTGTCTGGTGAAGGGAACCTGAAGGATTTCAAAACGGTAGTTGCCTGGAGCGAGGGAGCTGTTGTTGACGGTCGGTGTGGCAGAATGGGTGATCACTGCGATCTCGTGACCCCTCTGTGACAGCTCCTCCACTATGATCTTCATGTTGAGCCAGTGGCTGTATTCTCCTGGCCAGATCAGCACCTTGCCCCCGGACACACACGGAGAGGAGCAGAGCAGGAGCAGGCCCAGCGCAGGTAGCAGAGGCCCCAACACAGCCTTCATTACAGCAGCCATGAGACAATGAAACACAAACTGACTGAAATGGGAGACTAGGGAACAATCAGCTGCCAGCGTTCCAAATTAAACCCTAGTCCCTATATAGCACTGTTCATTAGACATAGTTGTTCACTAAGTAGTGCACTAAGCCATTGGCTCCATTTGGAGTAGGCATGGTGTTAAGACTTGTCACATGCTCTGAGGCAACACCCCCGGCAAACTGCCAGCAATACCAGGATTGCATAACTTCCCCCTTTCAGGATTATTTGAAGAGGTGGACTTGAAACGGTGGTTAGATTTTCAGTTAACCTGTGACAGACTAATGCAAACTGTTTTTAATTGAGTTGCCTTGAAATACAATAAAACATAGGGATAAATATTGTGGCGTGCTGGTCCTGAGCGAGGGAGCAATGACCACGTAGGCAAAGGATGTTGGATAGTGAACACAAGGAGAGGCCCGAAACCTTAAAGAAGCAGTGCCATGCACGGTGTGGGGCAGGAACCTTCGAGAGGCAGCTGGGATGGCCAGCCCCACCCCTCCACACCTGCCTCTCATCAAGTGGTTATACAGGGCTTTTATTTAGGAATCTGAACTTTTAGACATGTTCTCAGATCTGTCAGTACTCTTGTAAACTCAATTTCTGAGATCCATTAACTTTGCGTTTGATTTTTAAGACTCGTTACACCTGAGCTAATTTAAGAGTGACTTATCCAAATGTAATATTTCATTTTTGTATTGTTAATAAATAATTTCATTTCACAATAATAACAGAAATCCTTTAAAGGTTTGAGGAATGGGGTGTTGAAGAGTGGAAAAATCCAAAGCACTAGTAATGACACACTGTACAACAACAGACCCCCAACCCAACGTCAGCCCCCCACTCCTAAAGAACGTGACTTCTTTAGGAATGAGGGTCTAAAGGTGAACCGGCTGGACTGTAGGAGTCACCCCGAAGAAGCCGGACCCCCACAGAATGCAATGTGTATTCCAGCCCAGCAGGTGGCGATCTAACTTCACCGTGACTGATGGTGAGCAGTGTCGCTGTCATGAAAGAAGACTTCAGGTTGTTTAGCTTTTTTTTGCACATTGGGAGAAAGATATACTAGGTAGGCTCATAAAGACATACTGGCAATTTATTAATGTGCATTTCATGACTAAAGTTATCCAGTTGGCTGGCATTTTAATCAGTGTTTTATAGTTGTAATACTCCTTGGTTGAGTTCAGTAGCCAGCAAAACGTTAGCTTCTTATGGACCAGTGGGAAACATCACTGTCAACTGAGCGTGCGCCTCTCCTAGCTACCGTAGCTAGTACTGTATCCCGGTCATCTAACGAACATGGTTAGTGGACCACCCAGGCCACAGCAACGCGGCGACTGCTCCATCACTGAAGACCTCGTTAGCTGTACTGTGTCAGAGTAACCAAAGCAGCAGGGCTGATGCCTCGTATTAACAAAACAGCAGTTCTAGCCCTCCTTACAGCAACCAGCTCTGTATTCCTGCTCTTCCAGCTTTATTACTACAGACAGCATGTCTCCCAGGTCAGCTGAACAACGAGTTTGCTTTAAATGTATATGCATTAATATTGTTTGAATATTCCTTTTCATCCTTTTCATTTCCCATACAAACTGGAAGTGTGTGTACTGTTTGTTTCTGTTTTAATATCTTAGGGATAGGATTTGCCTCAGAGTTAGGGTTACATTTAGACATTAGGTTTAGGACTTAGGGTTAGGTTAAGTTGAGGCATAAAGATTAGGGTTAGGTTTAGAGTTCCAATTCTTTATGATAATACATTGCTGGTCCTCACTTTGAAAGTGTCTGTGGTAACTCAATATTTTAATCTTGTTTTAGAATGGACCACATATCTTTGGTCGAACAGTACATCTATCAGGAAAGGATACTCAATGGGTGAGGAGTATATAACATGATTATTTTCCCATCATGATATGCCAGTAATCCATAGGTAGAATGTGTGTTAAATTATTAAGAGCCTTCATATTAGAATAACCAGCTCACCTGAACCGTCTATTTTTTTTATCCTGTCTACCACAACAGAAGGTGGTGAAGAAGTTCATGGGCCTGGTCCATAAGTACAACCTGCCAGTGTTCCTGGTGGACACAGCCTCTCTAACCCTCCTGTCTCAGGAGTCGATGCTGCTGAAGGACAGTCTGGTCAAAGAGCCTCACTGTTCCTTCATCTGCACAAACCGAGACTTTCTGACCTTCGCCCTGCTTGGCAACCTCTGGAAATATGATGTAAGGATGACATTTTATTTGACCGTTATTTTACCAGATAAGTTGCCTGAAAGCACACTCTAGTTTAAGGCCTACCCAATGCCAACTAATTGGGAAGCAGTTTTGCCGTCTCAGGTTTTAAGAACCCTTAGTTAAATTAGGCTACATTCTGTTTATCAAGAGGCTGATGATATCTTCCACCTAAGTTAACTTTAATGTTAGTATTACATTGCTTTTAATGGGAGAAGTGAAACTGTAAGTGGAAGTTAGAATTCCCCACATCTTTTCTTTCTCAAAGCGGGGCTTGGCTATCTTGTGGTATGTTTTTAGATTGTAATGTGGTTCATAATTCCCCTGGGGTGTTTGTATTGGTCTGTCTGTTACTGTGATCAGGCTGGTCTGGTATCTGCAGCTGAAGAGAAGGGCTTTGAATTGTTGGAGGTGCGAGGCAAAGACCCCCGATTGGTCAGCATGGACGACCTATCGGGAAACGAGATCCCGCTTCACTTCCTGTTCCGTCTCGATAGTTACGTGGTTCATGCGGTGGTTCTGTACGAGCGCAGCGGGAACTACCTGTGGCATGGCCTCCTGCGGCTCAAACCAAATATGGACCGCAAGTTTGCCCCATTCAGAAAGCTGGACTACGGCCAGAACGCCGGGGCCTATGACAGGTAGACACCAGGGTCTCTTCATTAGTGCAGAAAGTGGCAAATGGCAACAAGATGTTTGCAATTCAAAACTGTTTGCAATCAAAACCAAGTGTTTCTTACTGGGTATGTTTACGTCATTTCCACTACGTTCAGGCCAGAGCTGGTGCTGACAGCACTGGACGGGCTGGACATACGGATCCCCAGGAACGTCACCGGATTCCTGACTGAATATTCACAGGCTCGTTTCTTGGAGTGCCGGTACCGGGAGGCACGCTCCTTCTTTCAGGTTTCATGTCTCACTATTCCCTGTATAGTACACTGCTCTTGACCAGGTTAAGATGCTGGGCCAAATACTGACTTGGGGTGCACCAGAGATGCTGTGTCCGGCCAATGTTTTGACTGTCGTTATGTCTGCCAACATAGTGTTACCAGTGTAGACCCCGGCTGGTGAATCAACTGTGCCTCGATTCTGAAGCAGTACCAATATGACAGGGTCTATGGTTCTGACTCTGGATTAGTGTGCTAATCATCCCAGTGCATACATTTGAGTAATTCAGCAGGTGATCTCATCCTGAGGGACAGTTAGTGAATTCACCTCAGCTAGATGAGACAACCACAGACCTAGGGTTAGGGTAAGTCCATCGTCCGTCCACACCTGAAGTAGCCGTTGTTCCCTGTGTTGTCGGACCAGCTGTATCCGGATGATGTGTCCCCTGAGGCCATGGACTTCAGGATGAAAGCCAAGTCTCTCCTTCACCTGGCTGCCAGAACCCTCACCGAGCTGCATGTCCCCTTCTGGCTGAGCAGTGGCACCTGCCTGGGTAAGACATAACACGACATAACCCTTACATTAACGCTACATAACCATACCTAACTCGTACACTAACCCTATAGATAACCCTGCATACATAACCATTACACTAATTGAGCTGTGATCCCTTCTTGCTGAGCAATGTTTTTGTGGTGCGAACCCTAAACTTCACTCTAACCTCTCTTTTCCTTCCTTCCTGTTCAACATTACAATGCCTCCATCTTATTGAACATTTACAGAGTCACTCTCAACTGATTCATATCTTAATCCCAGTGGTTTCTGCCAGTGGCATTATTCAGTCTGTCCAGTTCATCTTACTGTATTACTGACTTGTGACTCTCCTCGCCAGGCTGGTTCCGGCAGTGCAGTATCATTCCCTACAGTAAAGATGTGGACCTGGGCATCTGGATCAAGGACTACAGACCTGACATCACACAGGCTTTTCAAAAGGCTGGCCTTCCATTAAAACACAAGTTTGGAAAGGTACAGTAGGTTTTTAGCAGACAGAATGGTTATTAGGCAGTCTCCTGTTCCTTTGCAATATGAAATATGGCTATCTTTTCAGATCCTAGAAGAGAGACTGATAGACATGTTCTGCTTTGGTATTTTAGTCAGGTGGCATGTTGAGATGCTCTGCTGTGAATCCAAAAGGGCATCATTTTCCCTGTATAATACATTACTTCTGACTAGAAGCTTACCTTTGACCAATGTGTAATATCTTTGTTCAGGTGGAGGATAGCCTGGAACTGTCCTTCCAGGGCCTGGATGTTAAACTGGACATTTTCTTCTTCTATGAGGAGACTGACATCGTTTGGAATGGTGGCACCCAGGTTAAAAGTGGGAAGAAATTCAAGTAAATATCTTATTGTACAGAAGAGTATTCTACAGCTTTACTATTCCTTAATGATCCACAAATGGCATGACTAATTCAGCTGAATCACCTTTAAATATTGATCCAGTTGACTGCTTGACTAATTCAGTTGATTCACCTTTAAATATTGATCCAGTTGACTGCTTGACTAATTCAGTTGATATTCAGTTTAAATAAACCACAGGTCAGCAGCCAGACAGCTAGACACTTTAATATATTACCACCAGTATTTTGGAAGCAGTTACTAACCAGAGGTCAGCAGTAATTCTCCTCCTGCCTGTTAAAACTGAATGTGGACTGCAGACCTGAATGCTCTGTTGAGATGTGTTGATATACAGTACGTAGATGATATAATGCAGAGATGTGTCCATATACAGTACGTAGATGATATAGTGCAGAGATGTGTCCATATACAGTATGTAGATGATATAGTGCAGAGATGTGTCCATATACAGTATGTAGATGATATAGTGCAGAGATGTGTCCATATACAGTATGTAGATGATATAGTGCAGAGATGTGTCCATATACAGTATGTAGATGATATAGTGCAGAGATGTTTCCAGATCCGTTGGAAGATGACAGAGTTAATAACCAGGGGTAACGTCTGCCCGTTAGGTATGTGTTCCCTCAGTTCACCCTCTGTTGGGCGGAGCTGATGGACCTGAAGGTGCGTGTGCCCTGTGAGACGGTGGACTACATCATCGCCAACTATGGCCCCACCTGGGACACACCTGTCAAGACCTGGGACTGGAAGAGCTCTCCGCCCAATGTCCAGGAGAACGGGGTTTGGCCTGTCCAGGAATGGGATGAGGTCATCCAGGTGTACTGAATACAAAAGTAGTTACATTACTCCTTGAATACACTATAAATGAGTGCCCTGCATCTGAAGTGTGCACTTTATTGGAGTTGACTACCCTGGAGTGTACCCGGCCTGGGTACTAGATGACATTTACGCAGCTGAAAACTTAAGAAAATAAACTGAAACAGAGAGTGACAAGCTGAACTATCCAGTTAGAAATGACAATAACAACTCTAAAGACAGTTGATAAGGGAGGGATAACTGGTGTCACATTATACTATATCACTTCTCTAATTTCACGTCTTTTAAGTCATTTAGCAAACCACTTATCTACAGTGACTTACACTACAAGTTGCATAAATCTTCATTCTTTGGAATCAAGAAACATTCTATTGATGTATTATTTGTGTTCCTGGTTTGAAATACTGTATTATGTTTACTAAGACATGTCGTTACCATGTTGAAGAGCTGCTGATATTACTTACTACTGAAATGCATGTGTTATTAAGATTGGTAGGCTCTGGCCCCTGAGTATACCCATGTCCTGGCTAACCTCTATGGGGATCCCAGCAAGCAGATACTTTCTTTTTTATAATGTAATGCCATCATCCTACACCACAACCTTTAACATATTAACATCAATAAATATATAATTAATATGACAACTTAAGAAAACACACTCTGATTGAAAAATTCATAATCTTCAGTACATACTCTACATATTATGTAACAAGGGAATGTATTTTACTTCACATGAATGCTTGAATTCTAGGCAACTTAAAAAATGTACATTAAAGTATGTAAAATTAGCAAATTAGGATAATTGGATTAACTATAATCTCTACTATAGATTTTATAGTTAATGTACTGTCTACTATAAAAAACGCCTTTATTGTTCAAAGTGAAATTGTGAGCAGACGTGTTCAAGAAATACTCTCAGAATTTTGAAATTACAATACTGTCATAGAAAATGTGAGTAGGATTTCTTACTGCAAAAAGTACAACTGTCATTCACTTGTAAATTTGACAATTAAGACATTTTTTGGGAGTGTACCTAAGAATTGACACATGTAGCCCTATTTGTTATACAAAAATCTGTTAGGAACCCTCCATGCTTTGGTAATAATGTCACCAAACATAATTAACTTCAATCTCCTGCATTTATTCGATTTGAAGGTCTACTTTAAACAATTTGACGCTTTCTGTGTAGATCATACTCATGCAGTCAATACCACACGCCTACCTGCTTCCACTTGTAGGCTTTCCATGGATCAACCAGGTCGTTCTCATCCACGAAACCCCCCAAATAACTCCAAAGGGATTTAGCTGGCGCAGGCCCTGTGCTGATGGCTGGGTTTTCAGTCATGATAATGTTTAATTCTTCCGTTTTAGTAACATTAGCTTGATATTTTCGTGTGAACTAAGAAGTTTGCTAGAAAAGTTACGTTGCTAGTCAGGCTACCTTTTAACGGATGATATTCTCGTGTGAGGGGAGGGAAATCAACTTCATTTAATCACTTCGTAGTAGCCGATTATTTATCTCACCTCTCATATAAATAATGTTTTGTCTTTCTATAAAACGTTTCCGACCTACAAACTAATAACCGCAAGTCAACCCTAGATTTGAAATAGTGATTTATTTGCGGTTTACCGGCGCGAAACCACGAGCAACCGACCGGGCGCAGGACTACTGGGGATTGCTTTGACAACCACAGCAAATTCAGCACGTATAACTGGGTCTTGAAGTGATTATGTGTATAGATTGCCAGAGTCATTAAAATAGATCACTGAGATAATCTTACCAGCAATGGTAAGTTTCAGCATCTCATGTTCCTGTGTTAGGGGACTTTCATTTGGTTTTCAAGTCGAGTGAATATTACATTTTACATCTTATATTTGATGAAAAGCTTTGATTTAATGAAGTCAAAGCAGGCTACATGGCTCTGCTCTGTCTAGCTGATACCTAGTGTTTTCTGTGCTACACCAAATGTAGCCTGTTCCTATGACCAACTATTATTGCATGTAGTGGTTCCTGGCAACTTCATAAAAATAATTTAACATCAAATGAATCCGTAGAAGGTAAACCAAACCTCTAACAGGCATTTTGAAGGCAAAATGCCTTAAACATGTTTTTCTTAAAAAAAAAAAAAAAACCCTAAGGGAGAGATTGTGTAATCCTGATATTGTCGGCAGTCTGCCAATAGCGTTGCTCCAAGAGCATGTGACAGGTTTTTGCAATATCTTCTAAGTCCCAAATAGCACCCTATTAACTATATAGTGCACTACTTTTGATTGGCTCTGGTTAAATAAAGTGTAATAAATATGGACCAGGGGTATATTTAGTTATTTAGGACAGAAGCATCTGATTGTTCCCTGGTCTCCTATTTCAGTCAGTTTGTGTTTCATTGTCTCATGGCTGCTGTAAGGAAGGCTGTGTTGGGGCCTCTGCTACCTGCGCTGGGCCTGCTCCTGCTCTGCTCCTCTCCGTGTGTGTCCGGGGGCAAGGTGCTGATCTGGCCAGGAGAATACAGCCACTGGCTCAACATGAAGACCATAGTGGAGGAGCTGTCACAGAGGGGTCACGAGATCACAGTGATCACCCATTCTGCCACACCAACCGTCAACAACAGCTCCCTCGCTCCAGGCAACTACCGTTTTGAAATCCTCCAGGTTACCTTCACCAGGCAGGAAGTGCAGCAGAATGTAGATGAGATGCTGAAGTACTGGACATACGATATGCCCAATGACAATTTAATCCAGGCAACACTGAGGCTTAAGGCTATGATGGATATTGGTATGAAACATAACCAAGAAGTCTGTAATGCATTGTTCTCCAATGCAGAGCTGCTGGAGAGACTGAGGACGGACCGGTATGATGTTCTGCTGAGTGACCCCATGATGAATCCAGGAGGAGAGCTCCTTGCAGAGACTCTGGGCCTACCATTCGTTCTCTCAATGCGTTTCTCTTTTGGTAACACCATGGAGAGACTCTGTGGTCAGCTCCCATCACCCCCGTCTTATGTACCAGGCATTGGGTTCGCATACACTGATAAAATGACATTTGCTCAGCGGCTGAGAAACATTCTGTTTTGTATATCTCAAGACATCTTGTTTAAGATCGTTTCAGTGACACAATGGGATGGATTTTTCACTGAGGTTCTTGGTAAGTATTAGGCTCTATTGTATTTAGGGTCAATGTGGTAGCCGTACCTATACATTGTTGGCCCCATGTCAGTGTAATATTGGTTTGTTCATGCACTGACATATTGGAGCATCAGGAGTTCAAAACTTACACAGCCAAGTGTCTTTTTAATAGTGTTTTGTTTTTACTTTTAATTTCCACAAATGATGTTAATGAGAGTTTGCGGGGATGGCAGATGTCATACTGGAGCTCAGATGATGATAGACACATTCCCCGTTAGGAAAATATATTTTTTCATAGTCGTATTTTGTTGATAACTCAATTTTTCTTTTTTTTCATTTGCTTTTTAAGTCGCTGTGAATAAGTGTCTGCTAAATGACTAACATTTTATGCAGGTTTTCAAGATTATTCAACTGTGTTCCTTATCCTAATACCCTCTGATCAATAAGACCTTGTAGCTTTACAAAACCCTCCCTCTTTGACAGGGTTGTTAAGCCACACTGACACATGAATGTTAAAACCTACTGGTGTGTAAAGCCTTGTGACTTATTGTCTGGTTTTCTTCTCTGGGCAGTGCACAGATAGACAACTTTGGCCTCAATCTATATCTTTCTTTATTCTGCTTATCTTTTCATTGAAGAAATAGAAAAGGTCCGACATACCTTGGATGAAGTTCATTGAACTCTTTTAGGGGTGTGTCTGATTTGAGATTATTCACCCTATATCCAGACTGAAGCATTACTCAGTCACGTGTACACTAAATAAACACTATGCAGCATGGTATTTCAAAAAAAGCAAACAGTATCGATCCATTGCTTTAAATTTGCAGGATATTTCAGACCAGTTGTGTTTTCCAGCGTTTCCCCTGCGTTCACTTTACCATGGAGCTCCAACATGGCAAAACCATAGCTGCCACAGCAAGAAAAAAAATTCCCATTTGTATCTTTTTGCTGGACACATGAATTTAATTTTCTTGGGATAGAGATTATCTGGTGCGTTACAACACTTCTTAATTGGATTGAACGCTCAAGTGGATTCAGGTTGGGTGATTGGCCATCCAAGAGCATTCCACTCATTGGTTGATTTAGTGGTGTTTGGGGTCATTGACCCGCTGCACGGAGAAGTGTTGTCCAGTGAGTTTTTAGGCATTTGGTTGGATCTGAGCAGACAAAATGAATATGTACACTTCAGAATTCATCTTGCTGCCGCTGTTAGCAATTACATCATCAATGAAAACAAGTGAGCCAGTTCCACTGGCAGCTGTACATGCCATTCTTATTTTACAGATAAGTTGTTTTGCCACTTTATTTTTTTCTCCACACTTAATGGTTCTAATTCTATTGTCAACGTTTATCAGGGACTCCGACCACATTCTGTGAAATCCTGGGCAAGGCTGACATGTGGTTGATACGAACCTACTGGGACTTTGAGTATCCTCGACCTTTGCTACCAAACTTCAAATTTGTGGGAGGCCTTCACTGCAAACCTGCAAAGCCACTGACAGAAGTAAGGCTATTGCTTATTCCTTGCAATACTTTTTCACCATAACTTGCCTATGGAAGACATTCATGAATTGCATAGCATATTATGTGTTGGTTGCAGTATTTGCCACTGTAAAACCTTCTGGAAAATGTTTGTAATATACCATTCTTATAAGTTTTAAATGACTAAGTTACGTCTGAAAAAAAGCCTGGGGATCACATTGGTTATTTTTGCTGTCTGTTCAAATAATGTTATGAACTCCTATACAAAATGATTGGAACTCTAACTTATTGGAAATCTATGTTATTGCTTTCCAGCCCATTGAGGAGTTTGTTCAGAGTTCAGGAGATGACGGCATTGTGGTATTTTCACTGGGTTCCATGGTGAAGAACCTTACTAAAGAGAGAGGAAACACCATTGCTTCTGCATTGGGACAGATACCACAGAAGGTCCATACGGTTCAATATTTTATTAGGTTTTGTCCCAAATGGCACCATATTTGCAAAACACTGCGCATCTTTTAATAATATTCGAAATGGGGTGCAATTTGGGACTTTGCCGTTGGTTTTTTTCAGTGTGACAATTGGTTTTGTTACAAATGAAACTAAGGCATACTCATACCACTCAATCTGATCATACATTTGCTGGATAAAATATACATGGTATTGTAGTTTATTGTTTGCTATTCTTAAGGGGTGAAGATTTCAATTTGACCATCAGTGCTTCTTAAAATTGTCTTCTGTTTGTGATTATGTTAATTTTAGATACTCGTTCTCAGTCCTGTTTCTTTCCAACAGGTACTGTGGAGATACACTGGAGTGAAACCAGAGACTCTGGCTCCCAACACAAGACTTTATGACTGGATTCCACAGAATGACTTACTGGGTAATAGTAATAGTAATGTGTATTTCTTTAAAAATGTGATTACAAAAGTAATTTTGAAGGAACGGAGTAACATAGGAGATCTTGAGTAGGCTGAACACATGGCAGATGTTGGTGTTCTGGATAAGTTGCTGGTTGTTGGTTGGTCCAGTCACCAGTGAGGTGCAGTAGTCTGGATGTGAGATGACAAATGTCTGTAGTAGGACTTCCTGGTGAGGTAAAGTTGTACTTGTGGGCTGGGGTTGCGGGCTCCTTGACATTGCTGCGGAATATTGTCAGGCATTGTTTCTCAGAAATGTGAAGATGCTCTCGATGGTGCACCTGTTGTATTTTTAGAAGAACACAGGTGGAATGCCAAACCTCTTCATTCTCCTTAGAGAATAGATGACAACACTCGTGGTGTGGGTAGTCAATGACAATTCCAACTCCAAGGTACTAAAAACCACTGCTATTCTCTACTGCAGCCCTGCTGATGTCGACTGGGGTGTGTTTCCTCCTTTGCTTCCTGATGTCAACAATCATCATCTTTGTTTAGCTGACGTTGAGGGAGAGGTTAAGTCATGGGTCAACACAGAGTAAAATAGAGGGCTGAGGACACACCCCTGAGTGGGCCCTGGAGTTAAGACTCAGTGATGAGGAGGTTTCTTTGCCAGTCCTCACAGCCTCAGGTCTGTTTGGCAGAACTTCCTATATCCAGTTTAGCAACTAGCAACTTAATAGAATTATCGGATAACAAAGTGTTTTATTTAAAAGGTTTTGAGTGTTTTTTCCCCGAATCTTGCAGGATGCTCTCTTTACAACAACTTCAGATACCAGTTATGAAAAATAGAAAACTTGTAAAGGTGTGCGGATGAGATAGCATATTATTGTCACATTCTTTTACGCATAGTTCCTTCAGTGTTTGTGCTAGCAACACATTCTTTTTTAAGTGTGTGCGCGTCGTACTCTTGTGAATTTTCCAAATTAAGTTGTTCATCAATTGCTTTGCCAGGTGTTTTCCTTGACTTTAGGAAAACATATAGGATCAGCCCCCCCCCCAGTTCTTTGAACCGATCTTCAGTCACCACTCTTATTCTGAAAGTCTTTTTGTCCGTTGTTCCTACAGGTGCCAAACAGTCTACAACCTTGTTCTCTTTCATTGTTTTGTATCTAAAAGGACATCCAAAGACCAAAGCCTTCATCACTCATGGAGGTACCAATGGACTGTATGAAGCTATCTACCATGGAGTTCCTGTGGTGGGCATCCCTCTTTTCGGTGACCAGCCGGACAACATCATGCACATGAAGACCAAGGGAGCTGCAGTCATGATTGATTTAAACGAGATGACCTCCCAAGACCTGGTGGACGGACTCAACAGCGTAATCAATAATCCATTGTAAGTCCGTTTCTGATTCAACAAAACACGTGTTGTGCACCTTCAATGTGACAGTCCATTTCTTCACGCTCTGATTGGTTTATTTGAAATCCAACAAGCTGGGTCAATAAGGTATTTCTAGAAATGACTGTCATGGAGGAAATAATCATGTTGTATTATTTCTGTCAACCCTCACTTGCAAAGGGGAATAGGAATTGCGTGATGTACTGAGTGCTTTAGACATAGCCTTGTCAATAAATATGAAATGAGTGCCAAGGAGTAGGTATGATACTGTAGCACAGAGTGGCAAACAGGCTACAAAAGACAGAGCAATTTAAATACATGCCACTTTTAACCAGGTACAAAGAAAACATGATGCGGCTGTCCAGAATTCACCACGACCAACCAATGAAGCCCCTGGATACTGCAGTGTTCTGGATTGAGTTTGTGATGCGCAACAAGGGGGCCAAGCACCTGAGAGTGGAGTCCCATAACCTGAGCTGGTACCAGTACCACTGTCTGGACGTGGCAGCTGCCCTGCTGTCTGTAGTGGGACTCATCACTGTTGTCACTGTTAAAACATGTACTTTCTTCCTCCGCAAGTGCTTCAGGAAGGCTAAAGCAAGACAGAAGACTGAGTGACCTCCCTGGCCGGGAATGATGTGGTGTAAGGTATTGCACTTTGGGAAGACTACTCCTTTACGCTAATTGCATTCATGTTTATCATGGCCAAAACAAATCATTTATTTTAAATAACTGTCATGATGTGGACCATTTTCTGTCAAAATAATGAATGACGAAAACCTATAACCATTTAGAATTGTACATTGAGGAAGCCTAAAGGAATTTCATTTGAATTTGTGGAATAATATTGAATTGGGAATTAAAAAATTACTAGAAGAATTTAAATGAATTTAGTTATCTCTGAATTAAAAGACTAGCCTGCAATAGAAATGTAATTAAATGGAATTTGCAGGAGAGGTAAAATCTAATTAGAGTTGAATATTTTTTTTCAGGCTAGACTTTTTAACAGTGTTGTTAAGCCACACTGACATAAGCCACACTGTGAAACATTTTTATAGAAATATGTATTTTTTTATAAGTAGGAGAATATCGTCCTGACTGCACTGGGCCTTTAAATATAACAATGAAATGTGTTTCTGGGAAGATAATGGACATCCCCAAAGTTCAGGAAATTTGTCCTAAATCTGTGGTTACGGTTCCTGTAAAAAAAAAAACATGCTTGATCCTCAATTGTTGGTCTAGGAGTTTGTTGAAAAACTTGTCAATGAATCGTCTCCTACAAAGAGCCAGTTCATCCAGACAGTGAGGTGTTTTTTTTAAAAGAGAATCGATCACTAGAACAGGCCAACCAATATAAGACCAGCAACTATCCTTAGTCCTACCAACCTAAGATTAGAATGTGATCTTACAAACCTGACATACTATCTGGTCCTTGGAGCTAAAAAAGTTCACTAAATAATATCATTCAAAGATTACAGGTTTTCTGAAGTTAATTTTGTGTTGAATGTTGAGTATAGTTCAACAGTTTAAATATGTATGTTTGGTTCAAGAGAAGCCAGAAAGTGAATAGAGTGCCATGATATGTACAGCATCTCACAAAAGTGAGTACACCCCTCACATTTTTGCAAATATTTGATTATCTTATATCTTTTCATGTGACAACACTGAAGAAATGACACTTTGCTACAATGTAAAGTAGTGAGTGTACAGCTTGTATAACAGTGTAAATTTGCTGTCCCCTCAAAATAACTCAACACACAGCCATTAATGTCTAAACCACTGGCAACAAAAGTGAGTACACCCCTAAGTGAAAATGTCCAAATTGGTCCCAAGTGTCATTATTTTGTGTGGCCACCATTATTTTCCAGCACTGCCTTAACCCTCTTGGGCATGGAGTTCACCAGAGCTTCACAGGTTGCCACTGGAGTCCTCTTCCACTCCTACATGACGACATCACGGAGCTGGTGGATGTTAGAGACCTTGTGCTCCTCCACCTTCCGTTTGAGGATGCCCCACAGATGCTCAATAGGGTTTAGGTCTGGAGACATGCTTGGCCAGTCCATCACCTTTACCCTCAGCTTCTTTAGCAAGGCAGTGGTCGTCTTGGAGGTGTGTTTGGGGTCGTTATCATGTTGGAATACTGCCCTGTGGCCCAGTCTCCAAAGGGAGGGGATCATGCTCTGAATCAGTATGTCACAGTACATGTTGGCATTCATGGTTCCCTCAGTGAACTGTAGCTCCCCAGTGCCGGCAGCACTCATGCAGCCCCAGACCATGACACTGCCACCACCATGCTTGACTGTAGGTAAGACACACTTGTCTTTGTACTCCTCACCTGGTTGCCGCCACACACGCTTGACACCATCTTAACCAAATAAGTTTATCTTGGTCTCATCAGACCACAGGATAATGGTTCCAGTAATCCATGTCCTTAGTCTGCTTGTCTTCAGCAAACTGTTTGCGGGCTTTCTTGTGTATCATCTTTAGAAGAGGCTTCCTTCTGGGACGACAGCCCTGCAGACCAAATTGATGCAGTGTGCGGCGTATGGTCTGAGCACTGACAGGCTGACCCCCCACCCCTTCAAACTCTGCAGCAATGCTGGCAGCACTCATACGTCTATTTTCCAAAGACAACCACTGGATATGACGCTGAGCACGTGCACTCAACTTTTTTGGTCTTCCATGGCGAGGCCTGTTCTGAGTGGAACCTGTCCTGTTAAACCGCTGTATGGTCCTGGCCACCGTGCTGCAGCTCAGTTTCGGGGTCTTGGCAGTCTTCTTATAGCCTAGGCCATCCTTATGTAGAGCAACAATTCTTTTTTTCAGATCCTCAGAGAGTTCTTTGCCATGAGGTGCCATGTTGAACTTTCAGTGACCAGTATGAGGGAGTGTGAGAGCGATAACACCAAATTTAACACACCTGCTCCCCATTCACACCTGAGACCTTGTAACACTAACGAGTCACATGACACCGGGGAGGGAACATGGCTAATTGGGCCCAATTTGGACATTTTCACTTAGGGGTGTACTCACTTTTGTGAGATACTGTATATACTAATCATTTAAAGACTGAAAGTGAATTATGAGAAACTTGACTAAACTTAACAAAGCACCTTAAAATAGGAGGACTGCTGGTTTAGGATCAGTTTGACCTTTTAGGTCATAATCAGATTAATTACATGGACAGGGAGGACCTGATTCTTAGATCAGCATTCCCACTCTGGCACTGAATAAATTCCCAGAAATCAATTAATCAGAGGTGTTACTCGGATGACTGTAGTTCTAGCTTATTCACAGTGGTATGAGGGTCTAATTTTTTTATTTATTGTTACATTTTCACTTTTACCAGCAGATGGGTGAACAATATTGGGAACAGTGGGAAATAAATAAATCAGTAGAGTGGTGCACTCAGAACCACAGGGCACAGTCTCTTCACGTGTTTAAACTTCGACTGAAAACAGGAGGCCCAAGTTCAGATGTTACAGCTGGGTTCTTTATTGCCTCTCACCATTGAACTTTGAGATAGCAGAGAACACTCCTTGGTTTGCAGTCTTGGTGATTCACACACTGATGTGCGTCTAATCCTGCTGTTTTTAAGGTTTTGAGACTTATTTGCCTATTCTTGGTATGACTACCTTGAATAAACAGTTAGGTCGACTTCCACTCTGGTCTCTATAAAGTGTACTAAACAGGGATCAGGGTTCTATTTAGGACAGAGGCAGCTGATTTTTCCCTAGGTTCCCTGGTCTCCTATTTCAGTCAGTCTGTGTTTCATTGTCTCATGACTGGCGTAATGAAGGCTGTGTTGGGGCCTCTGCTACCTGCACTGGGCCTGCTCCTGCTCTGCTCCTCTCCGTGTGTGTCCGGGGGCAAGGTGCTGATCTGGCCAGGAGAATACAGCCACTGGCTCAACATGAAGACCATAGTGGAGAAGCTGTCACAGAGGGGTCACGAGATCACAGTGATCACCCATTCTGCCACACCGACCGTCAACAACAGCTCCCTCGCTCCAGGCAACTACCGTTTTGAAATCCTTCAGGTTCCCTTCACCAGACAGGAAGTGTGGGACTACATGGATGAGAAGCTGAGGTATTGGATGTATGACATGCCCAACGACAGCTTAATGCAGGCATCTCAGAAGTACAAGTCCATTTTAGAAGTAGGTGTGAGACATAACCAGGAGCTTTGCAACGTGGTGTTCTCAAACACAGAGCTGCTGGAGAGACTGAGGACTGACCGGTATGATGTTCTGCTGAGTGACCCAATGAGTATAGGTGGAGAGCTCCTTGCAGAGACTCTGGGCCTACCATTCGTTCTCTCAATGCGTTTCTCTTTTGGTAACACCATGGAGAGACTCTGTGGTCAGCTCCCATCACCCCCGTCTTATGTACCAGGCATTGGGTTTCACTACACTGATAAAATGACATTTGCTCAGCGGCTGAAAAACATTCTGTTTTGTATATCTCAAGACATCCTGTTCAAGGTTGTGATGTCTGCTAAATGGGATGGATTTTTCACTGATGCTCTTGGTAAGAAAGCTCCATTATATTCAAGTCTATGCTGTTGCCTTACTTAAACTTTCTTGAATTTCTAATAGACCCCATGTCCATAGACGTGGGAAGTAGCGGTGTTGTAGCCCTTAACGACCCTGTTTTAAAGACATGGACATTGCCATGGCCACGGGAAGTTACACGGTCACTAAAGAGTTATTTTAGGAACATTAATTGCTGCTCACGTCATTGCGTGTAGAGCGCGCTCTTCGTGTAATTTTAGACCGCGAAATTATTTCAACCCCTTGAGTTGCTGACAAAGAGCTCCGTTTCAAATAGCGATTTTATTTACATTGCTATTTTATTAGACCTACGTATAACTTTCTACCGAAGCTCCGGTGAGTTGTATACATGCTCTTTAGTTTAAATTCTTGCTAGCTACTCTAGACTAGGTATTTGATGTAAAATATTGAGAATTACCTTATAATACTTTTACTAAACTCATCGGAGTTATGTAAGAGTATTTACAAATGAATAAATATCATTTCTCGTAACACAATTTGTGTCGAGCTAGCTTGAGTTGGCAGCCTTTAGCATTTTGAGGTAAAACACATTTCGGGATTAATTATCATAAATTGATAATTATGTACTTAATACCACAAATAGAATGTTTGTTATGTTATTTACTAAAGCTACATTAGTTATAATTTATTTAGTCACTATAAGCGTTGGTAGTTCAATGAACGCGTGTAGCATCGCCTGTAGTAGGCTACAGTCCTGAGTTGCAATTTTCCCGCTGTCGCCATTTTCTGTTTTCAGTGGTTTTCAATGAAGCCTGAAGGGATTGAAGTTGTAATTGTGGTTGAGTATATGGAAAATATGAATGAGATCGTATCTCATTCATGTGCATGACTGTCACTGTTTTTGTACAAATGTGTGTAGATTTTTTTGTGAAATTTTAGATCGACATTACCAGGGTTGACCTTGGCTTGAGATTGATGGCGAGTCTGTCCTAGTGAACAGGGTTGCCTGAGGTTTTTGATAGTATACGGGAAATCATTGAATCCACATTTGAAAATGATGTATTGTCTGTACAACCATGTCTAGAAATCGACTTGTCCGATAACTTTTTTGCCCGCACTCTGTCTTTAAATATGGCGCCATTGTCTGGGAATCAATCACATCTGGCAACACTGGAAACCACGTGGTCGGTTATTTCGGATCCTTTCATGCTGTGCAGAACTTTTAGATTCCACTACTTCAGAAGCTTATAAGAATTCCAAGTTTTTTGTCTTATCCTGCTCTGGTAGATTTCTGGAGACTTTTTTTTATTTTGTTACTTTGTTAATTTTTCAACAGAGCTCCATTTCATTAAAAATGTTGTGCACTTTTGGAATGACAAGTGTAAGTGATTGTGTATGTCAGAGAGATTGGGAACAGCTTTAAGATAGGTCAGTTGCCCAATAAATGTGCAGGCTGCTCCGTAGTTATACACCAGGTCTTTATGTCTATCTCCAATCTATTGTAAATCAGAATCAGAGTCTCTACACCTTCATATTATATCAATCAAATCAATCAATCAATCAAATTTATTTATAAAGCAATTTTTACATCAGCAGTTGTCACAAAGTGCTTTTACAAAACACCCGGCCTTAAACCCCAAGGAGCAAACAACAGTAGTGTTGAATTTCAGTGGCTAGGAAAAACTCCCTAAGAAGGCCGAAATTTAGAAAGAAACTTAGAGAGGACCCAGGCTCTTAGAGAGGACCCCAGGACCCAGGGGTTGTCAGTCCTCTTCTGGCTGTGCCGGGTGAACATATTAAGAGTACAAATTGTAATAATTAATAAATGCATGTGGGCTGAGTCCAGAGTCTATTTAAACTTAGTCCAGGTCGGAAGCATGACCAGATGGACAAGGACAGGGACAACGCAGGGAGGGGGAGGTGTCAGCACAGTGGCAGCTGAAATCATCAGGTATCATCTTGATCTGCCACACAACCAGGAGGACTTTGTACAGGAAAAGCAACGGGTCTTTCAAGCCTGGTACTCCTTAGGTGTGGGCCAAGACCTCATGTCCTCCTAAGTTTAAAACGGCAGGAGACAGGGAAAATTTAGAAAATGCATTCCTTAGATCTACAGGGATTTATAGTGGAGAAGGAGAACTGATCCTACTCCCCCAGCACAATAATATAGCAGCGTAAGACCTTGGGGCTGAGACAGGGGGGTCCAGTGACACTGCGGCCCTATCCGGGGGAGGCCCCGGACAGGGCCCAACAGGCAGGAAATCAATCCACCCACATTGCCAAGCATCAACCAAAGGGACCCCCACCAACCGCAACCACCCTGAAAGAGGGCAGAGTATTGCTAGCAGAGTACAGCCCAATCGCAAAGTGCGCAACAGAGAGACAACAACAAGCCAGTGACTCTGCCCCCGAATAGCACACATTACATGTGTTGACTCTGTGGTCTGCACTGTAAAATCCACTTCTGGCATTTGTATATGTACCATTAAATACAAGTTCAGGTTCTGATTCTACTGTCAACATTTCCCAGGGACTCCCACCACGTTTTGTGAGATCATGGGCAAAGCTGATATCTGGCTGATACGAACATACTGGGACTTTGAGTATCCTCGACCTTTCTTGCCAAACTTCAAATTTGTGGGAGGCCTTCACTGCAAACCTGCAAAGCCACTTCCAGCGGTCTTTATTAATTTAAAAATCTATTAAATTAATGTACAGCGTCTTTATGGTGACATATTTTGATCAGAACCAAGGAAGAAACCCAAAACTTCAGATTTGTGGGAGGCCTTCACTGCAAACCTGCAAAGGCGCTTCCAAAGGTTAACGCTTTTGTTTGAAAATAATACACTTTCTCTATTCAAATGTAATGCTTTTGTCCAGAGCCCAAAGCCAATTGGATACCATTTGAGGTACTAGCAGTCAGTCAATCAATTTTCTTTCTATCAGAGTTTCATTTCAGAAGCAGAAAGTTGACGCCGGTCACATCTAACAAGAAACAACAGACAGGCATACATGCTGATGTAAATTAATTGCGATATCACACTTACAACCCTTTTGGTACAATTCAACCATTCAGACATTTTCCAGGACATGGAGGAGTTTGTGCAGAGCACAGGAAATAACGGAATCGTGGTTTTCTCACTGGGTTTTTTGGTGAAGAACCTAACGAAAGAGAAAGGAAACACCATAGCTACTGCATTGGGTCAGATACCCCAGAAGGTTTGTCATAAATTACTTATTTAAAGATTTTATTTGGAATTTTAGGACCCCTGAATGTATGTAAAGAAAATCTTAAAGAAAATACTATACTTTGGTGTAAATCAATACTTTATAGAAACTGATTTTAAAAAGTGTTTGTACATGGCAAAATATACACTGCTCAAAAAAATTTAAGGAACACTGAAATCAAAATCTTTACTGTACATTGTGTAATTCATTGAGAACAAAATAACTTAACAACGGTCAATGGAAACCAAAGTCACCAACCGATTGAGGGCTGGATTCAAACTCACACCGGAAATTAAAGTAAATAGTTGAAATCACAGGCTGTTCCAACTTGTGTGAATTTCATCACGGCAACTCATAATGTGACTCAGTAGTGTGTGTGGCCCCCACGTGCCTGTATGCACTCCCGACAACGTCTGGGCATGCTTCTGATGAGACGGCAGATGGTGTCCTGGGGGATCTCCTCCCAGACCAGGATCAGGGCATCAGTGAGCTCCTGGACAGTCTGTGGTGCTACTTGGCGGCGGTGGATGCACAGATACATAACGTCCTAGAGGTTCTCAATTGGATTCAGGTCTGGGGACCAGTCATTGGCATCAATGCCTTTGTCATCCAGGTACTGCCTACACACTCTGGCCACAAGGCTGGGCATTGTCCTGCACCAGGTGGAACCCAGGGCCCACTGCACCAGCGTAAGGTCTGACGATGGGTCTGAGGATTTCATCCCGGTACCTAACAGCAGTCAGGGTACCGTTGGCTAGCACGTGGAGATCTGTGCGACCCTCCAAGGATATGCCTCCCCAGACCATCACTGACCCACCGCCAAACCGGTCATGCTGGATGATGTTGCAGGCAGCGTAACGTTCACCACGGCTTTCACGTCTATCACATCCTCAGTGTGAACCTGCTCTCATCTGTGAAGAGAACTGGGTGCCAATGGTGGACCTGTCAATTCTGGAGTTCTCTGTTTCTGACAGGTTGGTCAGAAACACGCACACCAGTTGCCCGCTGGAGGTCATTTTGCAGGGCTCTGGCAGTGCTCCTCCTCCTGCACACAAAGGAGCAGATGTGGGTCCTGCTGCTGGGTTGTTGCCCTTCTACGGCCCTGTCCAGCCTCCCTCGTATAACAGTCTGTCTCTTGGTATCTCCTCCATGCTCTTGAGACTGAACTGACAGACCCTTTTTGCAACAGCACGTGTGCCATCCTGGAGGAGCTGGACTTCCTGTGCAACCTGAATGAGCTGCAGGTACGGCCTCATGCTACCAGTAGTGACAAGGACACTAGCAAAATGCAAAACTAGAGAAGAATCGGTCAGGAAGGATATGGAGACAGCAGTTGTCTGTGACCACCACCTGCAAAACCATTCCCTTTTTGGGGGTTGTCTTGCTGTTGCCTCTCAAGTGCACCTGTTGTCACTTTCATTTGCACCAAAACAGGTGACATTGATTCACAATTGCTTATGCTTCCTAACTGGACAGATTGATATCCCTGAAGTTTAATTGACTTGGTGTTATACTGTGATGATTACGTTTTCCCTTAATTTTTTTGAGCAGTGTATATAAATTATTTTATGTATCTGAGAGGAATACACAATTAAATAACTAAAAAGTACTTATTTTACACACATTTCAACATTTTCCTATGTTCATGCTGTTTTAACACCCAAACTGAAGGACGATAAACCTTTAAGGGGATTCCTCTGAAACGTGTGAAAAGACCTATCGTAGATCAGCACTGTTGTTAATCTTAGTCCTATTTTCTCTCTATGATCAGGTACTGTGGAGATATACTGGAGTGAAACCAGAGACTCTGGCTCCCAACACAAGACTTTATGACTGGTTTCCTCAGAATGACTTACTGGGTAATAGTAATAGTAATCTGTATTTCTTTATAATAGTTACAGTATATTCACAACATGTGTCAGAGTAGAAGTGCTGATCTAGGTGTCATTCATTGGTCAGAACTCTTGTTCTGAAAGGCTTTATGGGTCCTGCACATCCCACAACCCTACTACAACCCTGTCCTCTGTCATTGTGTCTAAAAGGACATCCAAAGACCAAAGCTTTCATCACTCATGGAGGGACCAATGGACTGTATGAAGCTATCTACCATGGAGTTCCTATGGTAGGGGTCCCTCTGTTCGCCGACCAGCCGGACAACATCATGCACATGAAGACCAAGGGAGCCGCTGTCATGTTGGACTTCAATAAGATGACTTCCCAAGACCTGGTGGACGGACTCAACAGCGTAATCAACGATCCATCGTACGTTCATTCCGGGTTTAGACATAGCCTGGTCCCACATCTAGATAAAAGGAAAAGGAGTTGTATGATGGCACAGACTGGCATTCAAATAACTGCCTCATTCTTCTTTTAACCAGGTACAAAGAAAACATGATGCGGCTGTCCAGAATCCACCACGACCAACCAATGAAGCCCCTGGATACTGCAGTGTTCTGGATTGAATTTGTGATGCGCAACAAGGGGGCCAAGCACCTGAGAGTGGAGTCCCATAACCTGAGCTGGTACCAGTACCACTGTCTGGACGTGGCAGCTGCCCTGCTGTCTGTAGTGGGACTCATCACTGTTAAAACATGTACTTTCTTCCTCCGCAAGTGCTTCAGGAAGGCTAAAGCAAGACAGAAGACTGAGTGACCTCCCTGGCTGGGAATGATGTGGTGTATTGCCTTATGTTGTCCAACAGATGGAATGATGTGGTGTATTGCCCTATTTCGTCCAAGAGATGGTGTCATTCTAGTGTGACCAGTGCTGGGGTAAGACAGTGGGTATTGCAATGCAGCAGTATCGTTTTTCCCGAGAAATGTATGTTGACATGGACATTGGCTTAAAAGTTTTGGAGGTGATTCCAACTAAATTACAAATTGGAATTATATTTGCTCTAAGTAAGTTCTCTGCTATATGACAAAAATGTAAACGTAATTTAATTCTCACTCATCAAGTGCAGAATTTATGTTTAATTCAATTAGAATTTAAAAAATCATCTTACTGGATTTCTGAAATTGTCATTTTAATTGGAATGATGAAAAGATGTAATCATGAAATTTCTATGTTTACTTTTCATGGGAAAAAAATATATTTTACCCGCTAATAGAACTGCATGCTTTTAACAAAAGTATTTTTTTTATGGAGTGGATTACCAAGTCATCAATGAGGAAAAACAATGAAAAAACATTGTCAGGTAGCCAGGGGGAAAACAGTTTATTTGGTGTTCAACAGAGAGGAGAGATCTAACGAATCACATATTGCAGTCAAATATCACAAAAAATATCTATGTAAAGTGTGAACTTTACTCAAAGGGTTGGCCCACGTTAGGACAACAGCAAGTTCCTTCCTATAGGGCCCAACTCAGAACACCAGCATGAAAAATATGGTAGAAAATAACCAAAAATGTACAGTTCCATAACTAGTATATGTGACATGATAATGATGCATAAAAGGGTCAGTTATTGTTTTGTATGAATTATTTTTTGCACAATAATTCAGACATTTTTTACATTAAGACCACTGAGATAACTTAAATATGTCAACAGAAAATATTCATAATTTCACAATATAATGTAAGTAATACATGAAATGTAATGTGTTGACAGTGTTGAGCAATATGACCAGCTGTTGTTTTCCATTTTGCTGAATTATTGCAATGACATCTTCCACACACCAGGTGGCAGAAGATAAAGTATTTCCATTACAATTCCCCCTTTAAAAAAAATCTTTGGTGATGGTATCGACACAATTATTTGACAGATATTTCACTCAAGCTGACAGTGCCCACAATTATCAACATAATTACCAATATTTATTGGTCTATCTCTTTTTTTGCCCTTTTTTAAATTGTGTAGCTAATTTAAGACCTGCTGTTTGAGCCGTATGGCATGACGTTCTCAACGCTTCAATGGTACAGTAATAGTAGTGGCAACTGACTGAAAGTGTGTCCCTTAATGGCACCATAAGCCCTATTTAGTGTGCACTACCGAACTATATAGGGAGCAGGGTGCCATTTGGGACACAGAAGACATGAATAAGAACACGTACAACGTACAACTTCCAAAGGGAGGCATCGTAAACGGCGCCCTATTCCCTGCATGGTGAACTGATTTTGAGGAGGGTGACTGGAGCTCGGGGCAAAAGGAGTACACGTTATGGGCATGAGGGTGCCATTTGGGATGCTTGTCCACCTCAGTCTGGTCCAGCTAATGGACTGAGTCTGAGGCAGAACTTGTGAACAAAAGAAAAGGGTTGCATCCAAAGCAGCACTAAGTATCATACGGTATCATACACTGTGCAAAAGTCCTACATAAGTCAAGCCTACTTCAGGTAGTGGATAGGGTGAACTTCCAGTTTTGTTCAAACAATGCATTTTACAGTAGCATTCTGAAGAAACCGAGGGGCTCAAACAAAACATTGCCTCTATGAGAGAGTAGTCTCACCTTCATACACACACACACACACACACACACACACACACACACACACACAGGAGTTAATATACAGCTGGTATATAATCAACAGCGTTTGTCGTCATACCAAAGCATACCTTCACATGTTCGAGAGAGACCGAATGATCTACAACTCAGCATTCAAACTAAAACAAGGGAGAACAAAATGCACTCATCTATTCCCTGATTTAGCGCCTAGCATTCCTGATACAGAATGACTATCCTATAGGTGCAGTCTCCTGACACAGTGGGTCCCTGTGTCAGTCTTCCAGGAGACCAAACAGACATTTATATTTTTGCCCCAGATAAGCACACTTGAAAATACTTGTCAACTAATCATTGTGCTTTTGGGAGTAATGGAGCACTGGAGTTGGGAACCACGGTGTTAGGGAGCTGAAGCATGGTTAAGGGGTTCCCACGACACTTTACTCTAAAGCATGGTTAAGAGGTTCCCTCGACACCTTACTCTGAAGCATGGTTAAGGGGTTCCCTCGACACCTAGCGCTGAAGCATGGTTAAGGGGTTCCCTCGACACCTAGCGCTGAAGCATGGTTAAGGGGTTCCATCGACACCTAACGCTGAAGCATAGTTAAGGGGTTCCCTCAACACCTAGCACTGAAGCATGGTTAAGGGGTTCCATCGACACCTAACGCTGAAGCATAGTTAAGGGGTTCCCTCGACACCTAGCGCTGAAGCATGGTTAAGGGGTTCCCTCGACACCTAGTGCTGAAGCATGGTTAAGGGGTTCCATCGACACCTAACGCTGAAGCATATTTAAGGGGTTCCCTTGACACTTAGCGCTGAAGCATGGTTAAGGGGTTCCCTCGACACCTAACGCTGAAGCATGGTTAACGGGTTCCCTTGTCACTTTACATTAGAACTAGATTGTTGTCCAACCCTTTTCTTGGAGCAGTACTGTCCTGCAGGCTCTCTGTCCAACCCCAGTTGTACCTGATTCAAGTTATCAACCAGCTAATTATTGGAATCAAGTGTGCTATCTGAGGATTAGAAGACCACAAGACAGTCATTGTCCAGGAACAGGATTTGATCTTAAAGGTTGATGCTTCCTTGAAGGGTCTGGAACTGGTTGGTTAAACTGCAAGGAGCTGCGAAGGCGAGGCTGGTTTTGTTTCCTCCAGACAAAATAAAGGCTCAGGGTTTTGGCCTGTAGGGCAGATGCAGCGGCTGGCTCGATACAACTGACATATCAGGAACAGGAAGAGTTGTACTTGCACAGGAAGCAGGAAGTCAGAACAGGAGCCAGTTCAGTTGATTGTTGGTTGTGTCCAAAGTGGCACCCTATTCACTATAAAGTGTACAACTTGAACCCTACTAGGACCCTATGCAGGCTTTGGTTGGAAGTGGTGCACTATACAGTGAATAGGGTTCCATTTGGGCTGTGGTCACTGAGTGGGTGGCTACTGGGCCATGCTGTTCAGACTGCTGTTGGATCCTCCCAAACCGTTCTCAGTCTTGTGGAAACTCCTGACGGCACTGGGGACCTGCATGCCCGTGGACAGGCTTAGACCTCCGCACCAAACCTGGTGACAACACAACACACTTCACTAATAAACTTCATCTCCCAAACTCCCTGTTAGAAGACTCAAAACGCCTCACCAGATAACCGGATTTCCTTGTTTAAAAACGGAGATCATTTAGGATTTTATTCTGTTCAATGTAGTATTCACATCACCCAGGTGAGCAGTATGTAGGGAGACAGACTGCTGTTCCCAAGGCATGGCAGAGTGGCAGTTCCCCGGAACACAAACACAACTTACCATGAAGGCTGGGACAACAGGTTGATTGAACTTAGCCTTGAACGTGTGGATCAGCTGCTTTGTTTCAGCGTTATAGAAAGAGAGTTGTCCTGAGGAAGGCAAAATACAGAATTTAGGCCAAAGAAACCTACTGGTTGAAAGTCGTGTAATACACAGAGAACACATGATTAAAACAGTCATGTGATGTACAGTGAAGGGGCAGATGGTTGAAATCCAATATGGCGGTATCCAATGGTCTATCCACGTCCCATAGTCACAGCCCCCTGAGGGATATGGAATTACCTTCCGGCGGACTCTAAGACACACCAACATCAGTGACCTATCTCTAATGATAGGGGCTACCTTGTTACACTGAAATTGTCAACAACCTAAGAGTACAGGACAACTCTGGACACAGCTGCAATGCAAATATGATTCAAGAACTATCCACTGCCAGAGATACAGTATATTAAATGTTACTGCCCATGTGCTGTTATGTAATACAGCATATGGATCAATTGACACCTAGAAAACGGAGTTGCAAGGAGAGCAACTATGCTTTTGTTTTTTTTAGGGGGGACAAACTGTATGCCTTTGACTTCAGTACTAAATTACTGTTGGACACTGAATAGGAGCAGCTGTTGAATGAATTAATTGATCGAGTACCTCAATATTTAAAATAATTAGTATTTTATAAAGTCCTTTTCAATTCAACAGTTGTCACCGAGTGCTTATACAGATACCCAGTCTAAAACCCCAAAGAGCAAGCAACAACAAAGCAACGATGGACAGTTGCTAGGAAAAACCCTGGAAGAAACCTAGAGAGGAACCAGACTCAAAGCGGTATCCAGTCCTCTGGCAGTGCCGGGTGAACAGTGCAAGATTGTGACCTTTTAAAGCCACATTTTACAGAAATATATTTACATGTTCGAATGACCAGCTGGTCAACACATCTTTAGCCAAAATCCAGATCAGAATGCACAAGCTTGGTGTGTGACCCAAACCCGTTCACGCTACTCTAGGAACCCACCTCCGTCTATGTCACAGAAGACTCCGATTCGGTCTGGTGCGGCTATGTCCAGGCTCTTGGCCTTGTTGTTGTGCTTGGCAGCGAAGGAGGTCTGCAGCCAGTTGTTGATGTGGATGCACCAGCTGGTGTTGGTTTTACCAAGCTGGTCAAACTTGCCCAGGTTCCTGTAGGCCACGCCCACGCTGTAGGACTTACAGTCTTTCAGGGCCTTCACCTCCCAGTAGTGCTGACCACCATCCATACTGGAATCACCTGGGATGATGCAGAAGGCATTTGGATCATATTTTTGCTGGATGAACTGTCTGTTTTGTATTGACAGAACTGGACGTCTTGCTTGTTGATGCCTAAGACATGCCGTTACCAACTAAAATATAATTATTGGACTCTAAATCGAAAAAAAAAAGCTGTTTTGCCATAGAAGCTCAGTTTGTAGAGCATGGTGCTTAAAATGCCAGGGTTGTAGTTTTGATTCCCATGGGGGCCTAGTGAGAAAAAGTATGAGAATGTGTGCACTCACTTCTGTTAGTCACTCTGGAGAAGAGCATCAGTTAAATAACGAAAGTAAAAAGTTGATTTGCTGTGTTGAACAACAAAATGAAAAGTTTTATTGCACTTCTACAGGATTCCACCAGAGGGCGAAATCATAACAAATATTGGCAATGGGGTCTAAAACAGCTGGGTTTAGCGTATATTCATCCACATATGTATGTGTTTACCTAACACAGTGTACGACTCCCCTGTGAACCTATCTCTGCCTCCTCTGATGGCAGGTGACCGTGTCATCGACGTTCTCTTGGGAGATGGAGTTCCACTTCTACAGCCGGGAGGAAGAAGGGAAGGTAGGAAACAACAGGAACACATCTGACATTTGTCTAAGGACGGACACATCAGACCCACAGCAGAGTGAACAGGGATGCTGTGGAGATACCCGTCTCTTATGGGACATCCAGCTGGATGGACATAGACACATGGTTCTCCTCAGTGTCCAGCAGGTGACTAATAAGACAAGCCCATGCCCGAGTGACACACTATGATAAGGTATGAAATGGGGTGTGAACGCATTCGTCAAACAGTGTTAGAACAAAAACAACCAACCCAGTGGAGTTAGACGCCAGAACTCAGGCTGACGGAGACACTGACAGAAGAAATGGTAACAAAGAGACTAATTTAAATGTGCTCAAAGTGATCGTGGCATAAGGGACAGTTTCAGGTTGAAATTTAGTGGTGGGATACTCCTTGAGCAGTTAGGAACAGACCTGTGACCTCTAAAGCCCAAAACATACAATATGACTCAGCGATCTACTCCGCTGGCACTATGAAAGGCTTACTACTATTCAAAATGGTTCCTAGTTTAAAGCCCTGGCTGATATAAGGCTTGGTGGAATTTAGATGCGCCCAATCTCCTCTCCCTTCGCTCCACTCTATTGTGCTCAGGCCTTACTGGCCACAGGGATTCCCAGGATCTCTGGGGGATTCCAGCAGCTCGTGTGGGTGTCAGCTGTGAGTGTTTGCAGGGCCCATCTGCTGCATGGCTCTTATGATCAAGGGACTCTGAACAACAGCTGGCAGATGACATGGGCTTGGCCAATAGGCAGACAGATGATATAGGCGCCGTGATGAATACGGTGGGATGTCGTTTGTTTAGTGCCAGCCTCCTCAGCACTGTTTCTGTACAGCTCCCCTACTGTATGTTGGACACACCCCTCCAAGGACCTCAACGGGCGTGGTTTGGAGTTAAAACCTACAGGAGGGTAGTTCTCCAGGAACAGGGTAAGAGGCTATTTTGACCTTACGTGGAAAAGGACTACATAATGGAGCTGGCAGGAGTTTAATGCCATGGATAGGGTCACTGTTTTTGTCTGAGAGTGATGTGATTGGTTTCTTTGAACACTATATGAAAACGAATGACAGGACAAACATGGATCTCTACAGTACACAAACCACAGTATAATGAATTGTTACTCACCAGAACCATTTGTTGCCAGCATAGGAAAAATTTGTAAAAACAAAATCAATGCTGTGCTATTAAGTGTAAATTGATTATGTAAAAGACATTGGTC
This sequence comes from Esox masquinongy, assembly GCA_016801175.1. NCBI lineage: Eukaryota > Metazoa > Chordata > Actinopteri > Esociformes > Esocidae > Esox > Esox masquinongy. Next base: position 44,560 of record JACXGI010003959.1, read on the forward strand.
GCCTAGGAATAGAAGTTAATTATATTTCCTTTTGTCACCATTTCTTTAGAAGAGCAGAGGAAAGAAAAAGGCAAGAACCCTAGGGTTTTGGAAAGAGAGAGTTAAGACAGATGTCATTTACAGATGGAGGGGCTTTCAAAGGTATAAAACAGAACCAGATTCTTTGTGGTGGAAACATTGTCCAGTGTCACTACAATCATATTTTAAATTAATTTAGGCGGCCAAATCGAACGTAAAGTGAAAAGCGACTCCCCACACCTGTAGATGCTATGTTGGCTGTGGTTTGTTAGAAAGTAGAAGCATCACCACAGACGGTCTCTACCTGATCTCACTTACAGGTAGCGTCTAATGTCACAGGTTACAGGTAACACTACATTCAGGTAGCCTAATGCTACAACCTACAGCTAGAGTCACATGATCACCTTGCCATATTCTTCAGATTGGTTAGATGTGCACTGTTGACAAAAAAGCATAAGAACATCTGATTAAAATAAAAACATTCTATTAAGTCCAGTGTGGAGGTGCCTATTTAAACCGCTTTATCTCAAGGTTGTCCAGAGGTTGTGCTGCGACTATTTCAGCAAAAACATTCTTCTCTATAATTCCCCACTTCCCTGTTAAATAGTCTAAAAAAAACTTGACTAAATGTGAAAAGGTTTTCCATGCCATTAGGCACTAAATCACAGTAATTCTTTACTCTTACAGACAAAAGAAACCTTAAATTTATGTCTCTCCAGAACCAGGGGGTAAAATTGATATTATATAACGGTATGGTAACATCACAAACTATTTCCATAAGAAGAGGCCCCAGTCCAAGTTTTCAAACTCATTTCCTCAGTCTGTCAACAACACTGGACCTTTAAAGTGTAAACCAATGTCTTCATCTATTGACAAAAAGAGGCCTAAACCTGGCACACAGTATTCAGAGTAGCTGCACTGCAAATGGATACCCAAGGTATGAGAACCAGCTTTTCAATAAAACATTCACTTCTAAAGTGTCCAGCTGCTCCTGAATGGACCTACACACAAAAGGTCCTTTTCAAACTTATGCTCAATAGAAAGGACAGTGCCCCTTTGACTCAGAAGAATGTGAAATCTAAAAATGTCAGTTGAATGGTAGCCTGGTTTCCGATCCGTTTGTTCAGTTTTGTCAACGCTGAAAAAAGTGAAAATGATCATTAAGGATTTACATTTTATTAGGATCCCCATGAGCCAGAGGCAGCAGCTACTCTTCGGCAGGATTCGAGATCCTAGACTCATTTGTTCTCTAAACATAATGTGACACTAAACCTTGGCGGTTTGCACCGTCGTTCATATTTCAGAATGAATACTGAATGACCTCCGTCAATCACAGAATCGTTGTGACACTTTGATAACTTGAGCTTGATGCGATGGGGATGTGAGGACAGCGCTTTAACATGGGAGTTGGCAAGACTGCACTTTCAGATCCAAGACCAGGACACGTCAACTGCAGTACCAGGCAAAAAAAAAACAAGAAACCAGGCAGGCCTAGTTCAGCCGGCCCGCAATAGAAAATGTTACAACCTTGAGATTCAAACCTGGGTCGCCCATGTGAAAGGCTGTGTTGTTAACCACTACACCACAGAGCTGTACATTTGCCAGGTGTCAGTATAGCCTCTTGTCTCTATCCTGAACAAATCCTCTTTTGCCACTGGCCGTTTTAATAGTTAATTGGCCATTCGTGAATGACATTGATACAGTTAAACTGACTAACGTTTCTTACTAAGTTTACCTCCACCACAAATAGCGTCTATGTATTGCGTTTGCCACTGGCCGTTTTAACAGCGTATTTGCCAGTAATAAGCTTTACCGGTATCTACTAACTTACTGGAATAGTCATAAGAATTGAGCAATTGCTAGCGAGTCTGCCAAAGCTATTTCATTTCATGGCATAAGAACGGATTTTTTTCTTTCATGGCAAAACAACATACTTTTTTCTTTCATTCGTGAATGACATTTATACAATAACTATCAATAAAGGTGATGATAACTAACTTTTTCATCAAGTGAAAAGACGAGAGAATAGTGGAATCTACCAGAAATAATTAATAAATGTCGTTGCTCTCAATAGATTCGAACTTAGGTCTTCCACATGAGAGGCACTGTCTTTAACCACTACGCCACGACATTACACGTTTCAGCAGTCGCTAGACTCCATTGAGGATTGTGTTACGCTGACTAACATTTCTTACTAAGTTTACCACCACCATAGCGTCTATGAACTGTATTGCTTTTACCACTGGCCGTTTTAACAACTTATTAGCCAGTCATAGGCTTACTAGTATCTACTAACTTCCTAGGAATAATCATAAGAATTGAGCAATTGCTAGCGAGACTGAAGATGAACTATTCCATGCCGCTATTTAACAAGGGATAGTCAGTCAATCTGTCAGTCACTCACTCAGTAAGAGACATTCGCTCTTCTTAGCCGGCTCCGCTTATGTGGTCCGGCAAAAAGGATATGACCCAATCCTACAGCGACCCCTTGCCCCTACGTGATCCTATGTGGAGATCATACAGGATTTGACAATTTGGGATCAGTGCCGTCTTGCCCTCAGATTTGGGGAAGTGCATCGTATTGCAAATATCAAACATGTCCTCTTACGTCTTTGGAGAGACTGGGCTTCATTAGGAACACACTGAGTGGATCTCAGATCAGTGGAGAGGGCGGCATTCATTAGGCGCCACCAGGGTGGATCAGATGGTGTCTCACCTGCCCTTGTTCTCTTTGCCCTTCACCTTGCTGTCCAGCCCCTTGCCTCCCTGGGGGTCCCACTCCACGCTGCAGTCCTCCACCTTCAGGTTCAAGTGGGACGATGACGAATCAAAGCCAAAGTTAAACGCTGGGAAGAAGTCAATCGAGCAAAAGGAGAAGTAGTTTGATGTCAGAGAAAAAACTTAATGGACAAATACATTTACATTAATGTCGCAATGAGTATGTATTTATACCTCTGGTTTCCAAGGTTACTGGATCTGAATATTCCCCAGCTGCTGCCTTGTTACAGGCTCGTACCCGGACGTTCAGGAACCTGGAGTCAAACTTCAGACCTGCAGGACAAGTGTAAATAAACACACTTGTGTGTTCAAAGGAACTCACACATTGTTTAAAGCAATTCAAAACAGTGGAGTAACGTTTAAAAAAACAGGAAGCTGAACAATACCTGTCAGTGAGTATTCTGTGGTCTTGATAGTATCCACCACCTCCCAGCTTCGTTCGTCTTTGACACGAGGTAGTCCTTCGTGATTGGTCTTTCTGTACTCAAGGATGTAGTGGTCGATCTTGCTGTCTTCAACAGGCATCTTCCAGGCTATCGACACAGTGTTGTCTGACACCAGGCAGTCCCCTACGTCGATCTCTGGGGCACGGGGCACTGAAATCACATAAGAAGGAAGGAGGAAGTTTTTTTTGTAACAGCAGGTCCTTGTGTGGGCAAATATCTACAACTTCTGTGTTGTTTTTGCAATTAATAAAAATTGTTTTAACAATGTTTTCACTAACAAGCGCTGTGTTTACCTAACCTTACAAATGTGTAGATGACATTGTATCAATCAATCATGATCAAGAACATAAAAAAAAGGGAGACAGATATTGAGGTGTGAGAGAGATTAGGGGAGAGAGACTGTAAGTAGCAGGTGGTTTGCTTATTGTAGTAGTTAGGAAAACTTTGTTAATGGAAGGTCTCTGTGGGTCTGAGAATCATTTAATTTAGGCCTCTCTATGACTTGGAAATAATTTCAAGCTTTTGGGGTGTAGCTGGACGAATGATATTGGGATTTAAAGTCACAATGCCATAATTACATTTTTCATCATACATCGATTTTATTATTCCTTTTGTAAATTAACATCTTAGCACAGCTCAGAGGAACTGTTACCAAGTGATGGATCCTCCTACATCTGTAGTGTTTGACTTAAACAAAACAACAGCCTCTTTTGTCCATCAAATAAAGCCTGCAATGTCTCAGATATTTTCAGCTTGGTTTCCTTTCCGCTGGGGGACCACATTACACATCTCAGGCATCACATTACTAAAGCACCCAGTACCTAATAGAATGAGAACTTTAGAAAGACACCTACATCAAACATATCAACATGACCAACCTCCCAACTTTGTGTGGTTCAACTTACGGGTAAAACATTCTGCAAACTAAAATACATTCCTGGTTTTATTCCCAGAAATTTCCAGAGAAAAATTTCCCAGAAAAATCCAGAGTCCGGATTTCCTACTTTATTTCCCAGATTCAGGTAACCATCCACCTGGCAATGTATTCAAAGTTCTGGGGATGTGCAACCCTAGTCTCACTAGAAATGCATTAGTATTCAATTAGTATTAGTATTCAATTGTAGCGGTGCCCTTAGGAGTCCCCGATCACGCCGGCGTGATCAAATCACATGACTGGTTTAAAATGTCGAAGCATAAAAACGAAGTCATGTTGAGCGCTGCCATCCGCTTCTGTCGAAAGTGCTGGCTTGAAACTCCATTCTAGTTTTTGCCAAGACACCTAAAATAGCACAAGACACCTAATTAATTATAATGCAAGGCAGAGAACCAGGTGCTGGATGAATACTAGTACCAAGAGGTGCTTCATAAATACTGGCCCAGATCTGGAATAACATTTAGCTGCTTTTCTACATGGTCAGGCTTTAACCCAATCTTATCCAAGAAGTTCTAGAGGTTGTGTAAGGTTAGAAATCTTTCTTAGCGTTGTTTGTGTTTTGGAATATTGTCCTGTTGCAAGATCCATGACCGGTTCAGCTTCAGCCTTTTGACAGAACCTCACATTCTCAAGAATTCTCTGGTACAATATGGAATTCATGGTTGAGTCAATGATGGTAACTTGGCCAGGCTCTGAGGAAGCAAAGCAGCCCCAAACCAAAATGCCACCGCCTCAATGCTTTACAGTTGGTATCGGTTTCTTCAGTTGAAAGGCAGTGTTTTCACTTAACATGTCATCTGGCATTGCAGCCAAACAATTCACCTTTGACTTCTCTCTCCAGAGCTCATTGTTCTAGTAGTGTTGGTCTTTAGCCAGGTGTTGTCTGGCAAATGTAAATTGTCTTGATTTCCTTTTTTTGAGAGGAGAGGCGTCTTGTAGATCCCTGGATGTTACCCTGGAATTGTTTGAGACTTCTATGAGCCTCTTTAGGTCAGCTCTTGTGGTGAATATGGTGGGACAATCTTTTCTATGTAGCCTGCCAGCGGTCTGGAATTTTCTCCACTTGTCGATTATCTGTCAAACTGCGGAATGATGTATTTCAAAAGGCTTTGTAACCCCTCCCAAATTCATGGGCATCAATAATCTTTCTTCTGTGGGCCTCGGATAAGTCATTTGATCTTGGCATGATCTTTTTTTCCCGCAAAAGGAAATTGCATATTTATTTAACGTTTTTTGTGTGAAATGTTAAATTGGGTTACCTTTATCAATTAATGTGGTTGGAATTTAGCTCAAATATCCATGTGTGCAAATACTTACTTAATCACATGACAGTACTATAGATGCAGGAAGATTGGTTAAGTGTAGTACAGTGAAGCTGTTTACAGTTTGGAAGTGGCTTGACGTGGTGAGCCTTATAAGTCTCTATTCGGACAGATGGTTGTTCCAAATTAATCCATGTCTTCTGCTCTCCAAAGAAGAAGAGGCCAGTCTGAGCTGTGCTGCTTATTTGATTTTCTTTAAGGTACATTGGAGCTCCAGCCCTGCTCATCTGCTCCAGTAAACATCAGGCCCTATGGCCACAGAGAGAAGCACCGACGACAGTCAGCCTCGTTATATCACACACATGCACGCGAACGCACGCACGCAAACACACTTCTATCCTTGTGGAGACAATATTTTTCCACCCCTTATTTTCTCTATCCGCTAACCATTATGCCTAAAATTAACCCAGACTCATCACCCTACATCTAAACCCAAAACTAATCCAAATTCTAACACAAACTCCAAATCTAACCGTAAACCTAACTCCTGGGCCGGAAATCTTTATTTTTGAGGAACGGCAATGAACCTGAATTGTCAGTTATTCCTGTCTTTTTTTGGGACTTCTGGTCCCACAGGGAACAGGATCACAGGCGTATATTCAACTTGAGGAGGGTGTCTTGAAAGTTCTGAAGCTTGAAAGTTCTGAAAGTTCTCCTATGCTGACGGACCGACAACAGTGCCATGCCAACTTGATGAATAACACCCAAATCTGTGGACTTACAGACCTTACTGAAACAGTAAACACTGTTACGGAAACACAGTAACATTAAACCATACAGACTATCATTGACATTACCACTACAGGATGGGTTCACTAACATCACAAATGAAGACAGCCCAAGTCAGTTCCCTGAAAAATATTTTTCTACTTTAATGCTCAGGGCATACAGTGGATATAAAAAGTCTACACACCCCTGTTAAAATGCCAAGTTCTTGTGATGTAAAAGAATGAGACAAAGATAAATCATGTCAGAACTTTTTCCACCTTTAATGTGACCTATAACGTGAACAATTCAATTGAAAAACAAACTGAAATCTTTGAGGGGGAAAAATAAAAAACTCACAATAACCTGGTTGCATAAGTGTGTACACCCAAAACTAATACTTTGTTGAAGCACCTTTTGATTTTATTACAGCACTCAGTCTTTTTGGGTAGGAGTCTATTAGCATGGCACATCTTGACATGGCAATATTTGCCCACTCCTCTTTGCAAAAGTGCTCCAAATCTGTCAGATTGCGAGGACATCTCCTGTGCACAGCCCTCTTCAGATCACCCCACAGTTGTTCAATTGGATTCAGATCTGGGCTCTGGCTGGGCCATTCCAAAATGTTAATCTTCTTCTGGTGAAGCCATGCTTTTGTGGATTTGGATGTGTGCTTTA